>JAZGTK010002279.1:0-15709 GCA_036877625.1 Ambastaia sidthimunki
ACACACACACACACTCGCCTGGCTCTTATGTCATGTGACCAGGCCACATTGGCCTCCATCGATCGCACTAGTCTGTCACATGAACTTGCCCTTGGCTGCAGTCATTCTTAGAAACATTCTCTAGTATTTGTTGCGCTTATTTAGAAAGCCAGAGTTTGAAAAACACTTATTTTTTAAATTTCACCCCATATATATATGGATCAGGATGTTTATGAATATAAGATTTCTGATTTGTTGATTCCTAGTGTTGATTTTTTTTTCGCTCTTGGCCTGAAATTTTTTTGTCATCTTTCTTTTATTAAACTAAGCTCTGTGTTATCTATTGTATTTCAATAAAAATATCAAACATTTTTTTTAAATGTTCTGATGTTAGCAATGTTACAATGTTCTGAGAATGTTCCCTGTTAGCTGGGTACCCACTTCCCACAAACATCTATGTGGTACCCACATGAGACCCACATGAATCAAAATCATATTACACTTAACAATAAGACACAATGATGTGGTAAAGGTGTTTGTAGGTGTTAAAAAACTGCTTACTTGTGTGGTATATGATTTTTTTTATTTTCTCTTTTCTGTTCAAGTTCAAAGCTTTTATTGTCATACAGTTCCCTGTACAATAAAAGTTTGACTTTGCTTTTTGTGAATGCTGTAAAAAATGAAAACAAGTACAAAGAAACATATTACAAACGTACAAACAGTGCAATATATAATAGTGCAATAGTTGTGTCTGTGCAAAGTCGCATATTTGCATCAATGGCTGTTGTGTGTGTATTTCTGTTGTGTGTATCTTGTATCTATGATCTGTATATACGATTCCTCTGTTTCTGTAAAGCATTATCGAGTAAAGAACAGCGCTATATGAAATAAAACACATTGTTATGACAGCAGGAAGGCCTTGGACACCCTCACAGTGAAACTTTTCCGTACAAGTTTGCTTGTTCCTCTCATGGGAAAATTTGGTGGGAGTTACTGTGTAGTCTCTGGATATTATGACTTGTGCTGGTTGTTTATATACAATCATAGATAATACTTCTTACAGAGTCTGTAATCTCACATTTAAACTTGTTTTTGTCACAGGTGACACCATTGAGCTTCTGCCCGCCAATTCCTTCAAAGGAAGCAATTCCGACTTCGGCAAAATCGGATTGGCTCTTTACAGTGGACTGTTTGCTTATGGAGGCTGGTAAGACCACAGAAACGGAGCTACAATTAGAATTAGACAATAGAATTAGGCAGAAATAATGTCAATAATCACAATTATAAGTAAACATTTATCACACAAGCATAATTAATAGAAATTTAAGGGAATTAAAAAATATTTTTTTGTGTTCTTCAAGTTCTCCATTTTAAAAAAAAGTAATTGTGTAGATAATACATTGTGAATGTGAATTTGTTTTACTAATGTATTCCCCTCACCTTTTTTTTGACAGGAATTATTTGAATTTTGTCACAGAGGAGATGATTGAGCCATACAGGTAAGCAAATGGCAAAAAAACAAAAAAATGGCAAAAAGCACCTTAAGAGTTTGTGTTTTGTAAAAAGAAGAAGAAGAAGGTATTGTAATGCTAGTATATGTGTTACAGGAATCTGCCCCGGGCCATTATTATCTCCCTTCCTATTGTCACCATTGTCTACGTGCTGACCAACCTGGCCTACTTCACCACTCTCAGTCCTGCACAAATGCTCTCGTCTGAGGCCGTCGCCGTGGTGAGCAGAAGATCTTACATTAAATGTTGAAATACTTGGAATTCAAAATTCTACCTTTCCTTTTATAATTTGCATACTAAATTGCAATTGGTGTTCTTCTCTGCAAATCTTTGCATACTGAATTATGATTGGCACAGAAATAGGCTTATGGTAGTGTCATGGCAACGTATTTTCATTTTTTAAAAACTTAAACATATAACCTTAAACTTTTGCTAAATGCTTATTTAAATGCTAAATATATAAATATATACTTTATTTTTTTACTCACACTTTTGCTGTATCTTAAGCAAAAGCTAATTTAGTTCATTTTTATTGTCACGCTTAAAAATAAATTGTTTTTTAGGACTTTGGCAACTACCACCTGGGGCCGATGGCTTGGATAATCCCTGTGTTTGTGGGGTTGTCCTGCTTTGGTTCTGTGAATGGGTCCCTGTTCACCTCATCCAGGTACTACACGCACACAGACACAATGTGTGTGTGGCACTAATCAGATCACTTTGCTTTGTTCATTCTGTTTATTTGATTAATCTGTTGTATTGGTGTTGATATGAAGACTCCCTGCTGCCTTTTCCAGAACAAATGGTGATCAGGTTAACCGGTGATCAGGTTAACTAGGACAGGATTGTTTTATAACGTTCACTTTCATCTGGGTGGTCAGGATCAGATTTAACGGACATCTGTCTGCGTGTCGTTCCCCTCAGGCTGTTCTTCGTGGGGTCCAGAGAAGGTCATCTTCCCAGCTTGCTGTCGATGATCCACCCTAACCTGCTGACCCCTCTTCCATCTCTCATATTTACAGTAAGTGTCTGAAAACAACTACATCACCCACCATTCACAACAATGTTCTATCCACAGATGCCATGGAAACCTGGAAATACCAGATAATTATAGATTTATATTGAATGTATCATGAAAATGAATAAAATCATTGAGGCCATAGAGATTACTGTAATGAGTATACATATTTATATTATACATTTTGCTCTGTAGAGTAAAACTTATTTTTAATAAATCATTCACAGTGGTTCGGAAATTCCTTTTTAAATTGGGTCTGTATTGGAATGATTTGTTCAGTGATCAAAAAGATCATGGAAAGATCATGGAATTTCATAGACAAAACCTTGACAAATGGCCTTTAAAATAATAAAAATATATGACCAGCTTGGTTATATCCTGGCTGGATTCTGATTCAACTAGTTAAATCACCTTTTCTTTTCTTTGTTTCACAGTGTGCCATGACCCTCTTGTACGCGTTCTCCAACGACATATTCTCAGTCATCAATTTCTTCAGCTTTTTTAATTGGCTGTGTATCGCCATGGCGATTCTCGGCATGATGTGGCTGCGCTATAAGAAACCCGAGCTGGAACGACCAATCAAGGTGAGCTGGGGGAGGGGTCAAGCTCGTTAGCAGGTAACAAATGACTTCTGATTGGCTAAACGTTTGGAACTTAAAGTACCAGCGGAGTGCGTGAGGGTGGACGAGGTCATTCTTTCACTGAGACCAGAGTATACGAGTTCTCAGCCTGAAACCGGGCTCACTGAGGGGTAACACACAGACCCTTTTGTACGCCCTGCCATCGCTCTTATTCATTTACATTCTATCTCTCCCTTCTCATCAGTAGACTCTGTGGCCTCAGCTCATCGGTCGGACACAGAGACATGTTAGTGAAAGGAAGTTTGGAAGCACTGAACTGAAATAGGCCATTTGCTTAATGCTCATAGTCTCCTGTGTGTATCTCCCTCTTGTCGTTCTGGCTCTCATTAGGGACCATTAGTCCATTATCTGTTACAATCACTGTACACACTAGGCTGTAACATTCTGTGCTTTTATCCAGACTGGTTGTTGATTTCATTGGTTGTTGCACACTGGAATTTTTGTGTTCTGGAAAGAAACATCACATTTTATTTTTTTGAAATTATTATTTATTAATTTTGTGATTAGCTTGTCTCTTTCCTTAAGGGCTCTTTGATAGTGTTAAGCCATCTGTCAACACACTAAAGCTAATCCATTAGTGAACCAGTCGAAATCTAATCTACTAAAACTCAAGTTTAGATCGGTCCTGGTGTCACAAAGACCTTCCTGATGAAGTTGTTAGGAAGAAACAGGCAGGAGAACGTTATAAAAAGATTAGCAATGCTTTGAACCCTTTTTGGAACTCTTTGAAGGCCGTTGTATCAACATTTTGAAAACAACACACACATCAAAGGTCAGGATGTCCTACCAAAACTGAGCAACCAGAGAAGAATGGCAATTGTCAGAGAAGCGACATCTAGAATCCATCTAAACACAACTGAATACCTTCACAATGTTTGTCTTACAATCTGCAGAAACAAGTTGTTGTTTTAAATGAGTTTATATACTATATGTTTAATGTGTTTAATATACTGTATATATATATGTGTGTGTATATATGTGTGTGTATGTATGTGTGTGTATCTATTCTGAAGGCACCATATATATCCATCTCTCTCTCTGCTCACTAGGTGAATATCCTTCTGCCCATTGTCTTTGTGTTGGCCTGCTTGTTCCTCATCGTGGTTTCCATTTGGAAAACTCCCGTTGAGTGTGCCATCGGATTCGGAATCATTGCCACTGGAGTTCCGGTGTATTTGTTTGGCGTTTCGTGGAAGACCAAACCGAAGTGGCTTTTTCAGTTAATCTGTGAGTGTCTTTAATCTTCTGCATTTCTATAATGAAAAAAAGAAGGATAATTTTTAACTGTTTAAAATCTTTGTTTAAAAACGCAGCTTTTATTATTACACTATGTATGTGTTTGAAAAGCTGGCCAAACAAACTCAAGTGTTTAGTTTGCGCTGTTTTTCGTCTGCCGTACACGTGCGTCAGACACTTTGGCACGTGCAGCCTTTGTCGTTAATTTTGCAGACAAAATCTAGCAGTTTTATGTCAACAGGGCCTGTTGTCAGGTTGTAACATTGCTGGGAAAGTTTTATGTTGACGCCACGTACCCGTAACATTAACAGTTTGAGCATGTGTACGTTTTACGACACTGTGACAAAAGAATTTCACTGTCACAGTCTGAGCCAATCACAAAGCTCTAAACAAGGTGATGCAATCACTCTAGATATCATTTGTAGGCCAGTGTGATGCTAAACAGGTTATTTACCCTTTTATGCGGCTTATTAGTTTAATAAAACAGTAAAAGTTAATGTGGCAATTTAAGAAAGTATTAACTTTGCATCTTTTAATACAGTCTCTGCCACGGCCACATGTCAGAAAATGATGGAGGTGGTACCTCAGGAATCCTGAAGACCACACTGAGTGACGGATTCCCCCTCGGCGCACAAAGTCTCCACGCACCCACCTCGGACCCCTTGCTGTATATCTCCTTGTGTGTGAGAGAAAAAGTCTTAACCTGCTGACATGGGCAAAATCTATATTGAGTATCACATTTGAAATCAGGCAACAAGCGTCTGGACCTAATCAGTCTCAGGAGCAATTCAATTTGGATGTAGATTTCATCTGCCCACCCTGAATTAAGTGTGTCATACTGTATTCTTTATACAACCTTTGCGTTTTCAGTCAGGAGTTTTTGCATTTTTATTTTATGTATAAAATAAGGGTGTGATATTTCCACTTGCCTGAAACAGGTTTTCCTAAAGCTGCAGTCTATAACTTCTGCCTCTCTATCGCCATCTCTGTTTAAAACATACAATTGCAGTTTATTTTATTTTTACGTATTTTGAAGTCAGACGAAACCAAACTGACATTTCCCGGGAAAACGGACCCGACAGCTTACCGTTGTGAATCAGGGTAAGGAAATCGATATGAACTGATCTGTAGTACTGTAAGTACGTAATAAATAGTTGGTTTATTTTTAACCCCAAAAAGTTATGGATTGCAGCTTATGAGAGCAACAAGTGTGTGTATGTGTGTGTGTGTGTTGGAGTGATTGTTGGTTTAAACCGTATTGTGCTTTAAACTTTAGTTTCAGAATGTACGTGAGGATGAACGTGTATCGACCTAAAAGACAAATACTTATTTCCTGTTTTCTCTTGACCGACAAATTTGCATTTCAATTCATGCTGATTTACTCAGATCTTTTACAGTTTCCTTCATTCTACAGCATGTTTGTTTAGTTTGCTGTGCCTTGTCCGTTTGTGTAGAGCTGTATTATTTTTGAAGATCTTGTTGATACGACTTTATACTCCAAGTTTATTTTTGATAGGTTAAGCATTGACTTTTTTATGCTGTTGCTAAAACATTAGACAAATCTTCCCTTTTGTGGTGGTCATTCAATCAGATCTATCTAATTCTCTATTATTATTAATAATATTATTATTATTTGCTATTATTATGAAAGGTATAGACATACAGTATTCATAAATGCACCTAAATACCATTACTTACTGTACAGCCTTACTGCCTTGTCTTACCTCAGAAAATTTACATTACACTTAGAACCTGATTGTATATTTTGTATGACTTATAATTCATTTTATTTTAAGCATGCATACGCAGTAGTAAATATACATTAAGAACTTAGCACTGGACCCTGACACATCATCAGATGATGAATTAATACAGATTTTTCATTCCATTAGTTTTAAACGTTTATGGAAGTATTTACAGTCAATCGCTTCGTTGCTACAGACTTTTTAAAGTTGCGACAGTACTGACTATAACAGATGGGCGGAGAGTGACTATATACATTTATGGTATTAATTTAAAATTATTTGTTGCCCCCTAGAAGTGCAATAATCCTGTTATTGCATTCCTGAAGTATCATGAAAATTCCCCATACAGAGATTTCAGAGATTTTAGTGCCTGATTTTAGTGATTTTAGTGTGTGTATCGATTTTGGGTGGCCACACTTGTGAGGTGGATGCAGTGTTGAGTTTTGTTAGTCATTGTTGGTTAGCGTTTCTGTTTTGGACCAAAACCAACCGTGTGAGATTTTCCGTTAATATGTTGATGTGATGAAAGTTGGAGATAGATTGGGGGGAATGGTTTAATTTGGGTGATGGTGGAGAGGTTATTTTAGAAGGAAACTGAAGATGTGGGATCGTAAATGACATTCTTTGGTTATGATGATTACAGAAACAGTTTCAAGGTTTCTGGTTGGAGGGACGTAGAAGATCTGAGATAATCTTCTTTATTGCTATTATGATTTTAGTGGATGTTCAGATAACAAAGCTTTGTGTTATTTAGAAAATTTCAGCAGTATGACTAACACTCCAGCCAACGAGATCACCCTAACTAATTTAAATAGTTACGTAGAATTTTACTTATTTCTTTATTTATTATTTGTAGGGTTACATTCAATTAGTGCTTTAATAGTTTTTATAGAGCATTTTAAATGCTTAAAATAAAATGTTACTGATATTTTTCCATTTTTGTATTTGTTGTTTTACTGTTGTTTTATGTTTTGGATTTTTTTTGTGTGTGTCTGTAAATGTATTTTGTAACTGATGGCTTTGCTTAGATTCTGCTGGTGCCCATTCATAGTTCATAATGGTGGTGGCAGATGAACTGAGTCTGCCCTCGTATGGGGCCCGATGACATCACAGTGGCTTCACAGTGACATCACAATGACATCACAGTGACATCACAACGATATCGCAATGACATCACAGTGACATCACCGTGACTGTTAGGCTGATATAATAAGTATATCTCCAACATGTCCATTTTTCCGTCTTGTGTGAATTATGCTTAATCTCCACAGGTGTTCACAGGTCATTTTTGGATTAACTATATTATAATTTTTATTACTAAATATGATTATTTTCCTGGTATGTTCTACACTGAGTTTCCTCTTAGTCTTTTTCCCCCAAGTCAACATTCCATTTTCCACATGCGTTCCAGTAGTGCATTGTGAAACACTGACATATGCACACTAACAATCCATCATTTAACCACAGTGACACCTACAACATTCCCTGTGTCACACACACACAACACCTTTACCTGAGGGCAGACTCAGTGTTTCATCAGCTGAGTTTGACAGAGGACTCTGTCTTGTACTCTGTAGATTCTACTCGCATCTGATCTCTGTTCAGTAAACAGTTCTGTAAACTGTAAGTGTGCTGTTCAACAATCCTGTCCTGTCTTTTCTGTGATATACAGTGATGTAAGGATGATATGCATCTATGAAGAAAATCAGTTCATAATTCCCTTTCTTCTGATGTAATGGTTATATGTCTACTGTAAAAACGTCTTTGATTTGCATTTTTTAGAAAATAAACATCTCATGCTCGGAAGTGATTTTTTCTTCATTGAATATTCAGATAATTAAAACATGAATTTATGCATTCAGCCTTTGTATTAGTATCCATTTATCTGATATATAAATAATCTGATATATAAATAATTGCTTGAAAATGGAAAGCCAGCATTCCAAGATTGCAGATAATAAACTGTTAGTTTTACCAATACAACATGGCAAATATAAAAACTCATTAGTTGAGCATGAACAGCAGGTGTTAGTTTGGAAAGACTGCTGGTGTGTCATGCGTGAGGTGATTAAACATGACCTGTGATTGGTTGCCTGTAACAGATTTCCCTTAAGCAAAAGTTGGTTCTCTGTTGTGGGTCCCTGTTGCTCGTGACTTCACAAAAATGGGCTCGTGATCTTTGCCTAGGCGATTATGCCTTGTAGTAAACTGCTCTAGAAGGCGTTATTTTTCTAAAGGTTACTATAATATGTCTGATCTCAGATCAGCTGCTGTGGCCTCAGGAAAGCTCTTGTATCATGTGATCTGCAAAGAAAAGTTTAGTCTCATTTGAGTTCCTTATAGTCATTATATCCAGAATTCAAACTAGCTCATTCATATCTAGTTTAACAGTTCATTCTTGTTTCAGAAATGTAGTGTATAATTTCTGAGGTAATCTTTAATGGTTAAAGAAAATGCAGTTAACAGGGAATGTTCTCAGAACATTAGTAAAAGTTCTCTCCGAGTTATTAAAAACATTCTTGCATTAACTTTAGTAGAACATACATCAAAAACATCATTCTTAAGTAGTTAGTGGAACATTTAAAAAATGTTACAGAAATAAAAAATGTTTGAATAACGTTCTCATAACCAAACAATGACGTTAATACCTCAAAACAAATATTTTGAACATTCCTAGAACGTTTAAAATATCATGTTTAATGTTTTTGTTACTTAATGGAAACGTTAGGGAAACATTCTTACAACCTATAGTTAATAGCGGGGAACACACAATTGTAGAAGTGTATTGAACAAGTGCTCTTTGACTTCTCCTTAAACCGTCTGCTGTGTAACATGTATGTTAGCTTGTGTTCCTGTAGCTCAACTGGTAGAGCATTGCGTGAGCATCACAAAGGTCTTGGGTTTGATTCCCAGGAGTCACACATACAGAAGTCGCTCTGAATTCAAGTGAACCAACCCTCTACAGCAAAGTAAGTTAACAGAGAACCTTCATGTTTCTTAGAACGTAACTGTCAGATTTAACATGTAGACACTGAATGAGTTTCTCACAGTAATTCTTGTGTATAAAGACTGTGTAATGTGTCAGCAACAGTACCACATTGTCCCTGCAGGAAAGTACAGTTTAAACTGGATTTTTGCAACATGATATCTGCTCATTAATTCTTTGACCAGCAAAACCAGGTCTTGATGGATTTATCATGAACATTCATGAAATCCAGATAACTAAATTCAGAGATTTTTGGTCTATCTGTCCATAAATCTTTATTGTTTGTTGAAGATCCCATCATGTAAGAAAAATTGTGTCCAAACAGGTTCAACAGCATCTGTGAGTTTGTGCCACTGGCATGAATGTTCTGTTGTAGCAACCTGACAGACAGCAACATTTGTAATGGGAGAAGTTAATTCTCATGAATTCTGATACATCCTCATTAGGAGAGTAAAACAATTATCATATGAAGCATGATTATTTTTACTGGTAATTATTGCCAGTAAATATGAATTAGGAAGCTAAACACATTGCAGAAACCAAATTGTTTCCATGGAGGTTCTTATTGTCTATTTCCTGAACACATCTGCAAAGCTCTCAAAGATACATCAGTGGTTCACCATTGTGCCATGTTTTACAACAGCTGTTTCAGCAACTCTGCGTTCTTTAGCTGTTGGTTGTGGAGGTCTCGTGCTTCACACAGGGTCAGAACCACGTCACTCTGCCAGAGGCAAAGAGGACGTTTAAGATCCTAAAATAAAATCGAGGACCGTCTATCAGGTGGAAGAATACACGTCAAACACCATAAAACGAATCGCCTACCTTTAAAAAAGTCACACAGTTCATCAAACAAACATTTATGCATGCAAGTGGACTTTGATCTTTGTATAATTATATGTATATTCAATAATTAACTTGCACCATTATTATTGATAACGAAACCATTGTTTGTTGTGTGGCCCTAATTACCCACAATGCCTCAGTTTGTTATCACATGCCACATGTATTAAATCATATCAGCAGTGAATTAATTCAAATAAACAATGTTGCAATTTTTAAATGGCTTTTAATTCTACACTCTTATTATTTCAGAGATGGTTTTATATGTCATTAGTCATTGTTCCAGTTGTTGCGTTACCCTGTTTCAGTTTTTACCTGCTGTATGCAGATATAATAGCTGTCTGATGAAAAAGTATTGCAGCTGGATCCAATATTGACTTTGAATGTGTGAGTGTGTGTTTACTCAAGAGAATAGCTCCATTGCTTCAGTATCACGGCAACAGGGAAATTATCAGTCATTTCTATCTGTTTCAAAGATAAAGTCATTTGTTGGCGCTACGTTCAATATTTTCAACACAGGCAATTTCTGATCTCATCTCAGTCCTTTATATCACAGATGCCCGTTTGGTCACGACTGTAATACAGAGGGCTTTTGTCCAGCTGATATCAGGTGGGTTTATTTCCTCTTGTGTTGAAGACTCACACGCACACGAGTGCAAAGGACCCCTTGTTCTTAAAGAGAGAGCAAACATACAGCAAACACATAGGTGCCGGACCATGTGTGTTTCTTGACACTGAGACAACAGAACTTTAGGCCTCTATTAAAGGGTCAATATTGTCTCAGTTCCAAGAAAACTGCCCCAGTAAGGCAAATTTTAAGCTGTTCGCAAATTGTGAAGACAGAGTGCAAAATGTGTATTATAACTTCTTTGCATACTGGATGTAAATATTATTTGTCCTGACTGATCCTGCTCACTGATCACTAAAATCTTCTGCTTGAGTTGTCTTAATGGAAATACCCAGCTAACAGTTTTAGGTTGTAACAATGTTTCTATAATGTTTCAGTTAAGTACCAATAACGTTAAAAATGTTATTTTGAAAGTTTTAGGAACGTTTAAAACGTACATTTTTCTAGGTTCTAAGAACTTTATTCATTCACATTTTTAAATTCTGTAACGTTTTTAAAACATTCCACCAACTACTTAATGTTTTTGATATATGATATATAATGTTAAAACTAACATTGCTGCAATAACTTTTTTAAATTTCTTTGATAGAACTTTTACAGAATGTTAGCCACTTTTCCTGTTAGCCGGCGAGCACAGCATGACCAGAAAAAAAACAGGATGCTGGGATTCGAAGAGGCGGAGAAACGGGTCAAAAAGTTCAAGGAGAGACATGAGAAGTCTGGAGGCAGAGAGCTCAACACACTCACGTGTACACACACACAAACACACAAAGAAATGACAAAAATCTCAGAAGGTCACCATTCCACCTTCACAATGGTGGTCAGGTGACTGGAATAAAGCCCCAATCAGTCACGTGTTTGTCAGACACAGACTTTTATTTGTCCTCTTTATAAAAAAGATGAAGTGACAAAGCAAACTGAAGCCAAATATCTTCCTGAGTGCATTTAGGGAAAAAGTACTTTGTATTGTTTTTACAGGCCTGTTTTCCTGCTTGTATTTTTTACCCTGGACTTTGTAAAGTTACTGTTTTCACTGTTCACACACGCATATATAAAGTACTGATGAATAACAAAGATGGTCGTCCAAAAAATATACTGTCTTTACTCCTAGCAGTGGTTATTACCAGAGGATATTTCTCACAGATTCATATCAATTTAATTTCCTCCGCTCCGCTCATGCGTTTACTGTGTGACAAAGAATTGCGTCATTGTATTGATACATTATAATGCATTTGACTTTCATAAGCTGTTTATTCAATATGTTGCATCATTTTTCTCACTGAAATTGTTACATATAAGAGGAAGATATACAAGGGACTTATTTGGTAATTAGTGTCACAGTATAAGGAGGGTGTCAGAGCTTCATATAGGTCGGGGCTCATGGGAATGTTCACATGGCAAACAAATGCTTACAAGTTCACTAAGTTAACACATTCCCCATCGTTCAGGGGAATGTAGAGACTTTCATGACATTTATATGACCTTTCTGGGTTAGCGAACTAAATACTAGCGGTAAAATTGTATTATTTGTAATAATTTAATGTGATAATTTAATAGTGGAGTATTTTACTTTATATATTTTTAAGTTAATTATGCATTTAAGTTTATGTATACAATATATTCCATTGTTTAATTGTTTAATTCATGTATTATTAATATGTAAAACATTATATATTATATAAAGCATAGGTACATTGGCATTTAACATATATTTGAATGTATAGTTAAATATTATGCACTATACAATATATAAAATTAATTTATATATTTATGATTTATTAACAGAATAAGAACGGTTTCATTTTAGATATAACCGATATAAAACAGAATAAAGAGAAACGTGTCCATTGCCCTCTACTGTCATGTATTAAAGTTATATTTGGAAAGAAATGTCAGATGTTTTTTTATTTCATGTTTCATTACGTCCTGCAATTGCCAAATGCATATCGCGCGTAAATTTCTTAAATATATATATTTTTTATTATACATGCCATCATCAAATCACACTTTAAATGTTTTGCCCTTAACTGATCATTGCGTTAAACAACAGCTCAACCACACCAACAGGCGGCGCTGCTGTACAACTGTGTTCAAAACGAGCCTTCGGGACGCATGTTGTTGGCGGAAGTACACGGTTAGACTCTTGTAGTTCATTTAAACCTCCATGTGGTTGTGGTTGTCAGAATCTGTGCTTATTTAATTAATCAGTAAACATGGGTAAAAAGGGAAAAAAGGAGAAGAAAGTGAAAGGAGCGGAGAAAACCGCTGCCAAAATGGAGAAGAAGGTTTCAAAAAGATCGAAAAGAGACGAGGTGAGTATATTTAAAGGTTTATAGGAGCTCAAAATCAGTCGTGGGTATTAGACTATAATGCTGATATACTGCATTGTATTAAAACAGGAAGATTTAGAGGCTTTAATCGCAGAATTTCAGTCCCTGGACGCGAAGAAGACGCAAGTAGCGGAAACAGCGTGCGCGCCTCCATCCTCCAGGTGCGTGTTCACGTGGACAGCTGTCAATCACCTGACGTTGACGTTTGATTGACAGCTGGTTCTCTCCGCAGGTTAAACGCGTCTCTGTGCGCCCATCCCGAAAAAGACGAGCTGATTTTATTCGGTGGAGAATTCTTCAATGGCAAGAAGGTTTATAATAAGCTTTTTATCATTTGTGTTTATTATTTTGGACATGCACAGTGATGTTATTTCTGTGAAGTGCTATAAACTAACACGTTGCTTTATAAACATGCCATTTAAACAGAACCAAAACACCTTTGACTTTATTCTCAAAGCCTGTTTCCTTCTATCTAGACTTTCCTGTACAATGAACTTTTCTTCTACAACATTAAGAAAAGCAGTTGGGTGAAGGTGGACATCCCGAATCCCCCCCCAAGACGCTGCGCTCATCAGGTATAAATAGTTAAATCATTAATTTTTAGGTTATCAGTGCCAGATTTCACCACCAGGTGGCAGACGGCCCTGATATACAACCCATCTGTCTCAAACCTCTGTCTGTCATCTCTCTGCAGGCAGTGGTAGTTCCCCAGGGTGGGGGGCAGATGTGGATGTTCGGAGGGGAGTTCGCCTCCCCCGACGGCGAGCAGTTTTATCACTATAAAGATCTGTGGGTGCTTCACCTGGGAACACGCTTGTGGGAGCAAATCAAGTGAGTTGTTTGTTTCTGCCAACTCGCTGTGGACTGTAATACTCGGGGATGTATTGCAAACAAAAGGGAATAGTAGCAAATCTAAAATCTGTGGTAGATGTCATGTCTTGCTTGTTTGGTAAACCAAAATAAAAACAGCATTAAATAAATATTTAGCTTGCTTAGAGTATTTTTATGGTATTTGTGCACATTCTGTAAATGAAATGCATTGGTTAACTATTGCCCTGTTTTGTACAGTATCTTCCCGAACAGATTGCTTCTGTCTTACTGTCAGAATCTATATTGTGTTACATCATAAGAAGGTCTAATTGTATTTGCTCCTTATGGAATCTCGGCTGGGAATGTTAAGATCGGCATCTGCTGTTAAGTTGTCATGCAGAGACTAAAGTTGATAGAGGATATAAACTAACAGGATTGACTTTTGAACGGGAAATGTTCCCGTTATGTTCTTGTAGAGCTCCTGGTGGCCCATCTGGCAGGAGTGGACATCGTATGGCCCTGACCAAAAGACAACTGCTGGTGTTTGGGGGCTTTCATGAAAGCACAAGGTACTGGTGCCTTCAAACAGCAGACAAACATCCACAAGTATAAGAATATTACAGAATACATTCTATATGTTTCTTATAAAATGTTGTTAGTTATTTGTTGTTATTCTGATATGGAGAAAACAGTGACAGTGTCATCACAACTATGAAATGGCATTAATAGGAATGTCACGAGGTGCATTGTGGGATGTTTTTAAACGCTATTAAAAGATTTAAGACGGGTATATTTTGGATTTTATTCACTGTCTGGTCTAACAGTAGTAAATACATGCTGTCAGTTTTGTAGTCTGTCACTCTAAAGCTTTAATAACACATTTTCTATCCCAAAATATTTTGAGTGAATTTTAAGCTGACAGAGTTTTACAGTGTTTTGTAGATATCAGCTAACACAAATGTAGATCAGCTGTTAATTGATAGAATGTATTTATAATTGAATTTAGATTATAAATGTGCATTTTTGTGTTTTTTTGCTCTGCAGGGATTATATCTATCATAATGACGTCCACGCTTTCAGTCTGGACACGTTTACCTGGAGTCGCCTCCAGCCGTCAGGAACAGGCCCCTCCCCCCGCTCGGCCTGTCAGATGACCCCCACCCCTGATGGCACTGGGGTCATCATCTATGGTGGATACTCTAAATCTGTGCGTGAATTAAGCTTTAATCTTAAAGTTAAAATTATTTTTGCTAAGGGTTTGCTATAGTGCTTTAGTTTATACCCTGTTACTAAACAATTACCATGTTTTTGTCCTATTGTGTTTACATAGTTCTTGATGGTACTTTTATGATAACCACAGTACTGCCATAGCATATGTCCAAAAACATGGTGGGACTGTGGTAGTTTTTGGAACCTTTTTTTGTTAGTGTGATATTGCCAAGAAATTAATATAGAATATAAATTAATTTGTGGATTGTGTGTTTGTGTGTATTGGCGGTTGTATATTGGCTTAGAATAATCATCCAATTATATTTTACAGCCATTATTTGTTGTACAAATATATAACCAAATATATATAATACCAGCATTTTAGTAAAAGAAAATAATTTTTGGCAGTTCTTAAAATAGTTACATATTTAACATTCTGCATTTTACTGAACTTGAATTATTCTGGCACAACTGTAATTGCGTCCGTTCATAGACCAACAATGTTGCGTTTAGCTTGTGTGTGAGCATGTTAATGGCAGCTGCAGCAGTCTGCAGGAGAAAGCGAGGTATTGTGTCATTTTCAGGAGCCTGTCCTCGAGTAAACCCACGAGAGTAAACAGACGTAGGTGGTAATGGCTGCTTTTCTCTTCCAGAGAGCCAAGAAGGATGTGGATAAAGGAACCATCCATTCTGACATGTTCCTGCTGAGGAGGGAGGGCAAAGAGGAGAACGGTACCATCATTAGACCCGTGGTTTTATCATTTGTTTAACTCTGGGTT
>JAZGTK010002279.1:15782-32777 GCA_036877625.1 Ambastaia sidthimunki
CTCCCTCTCTCTCTTTCTCTCTCTTTACATCTGAAATCACATAGTGTGACAGTATGTACTGCATTAGATCAGGTACCTACATCCTGACTAAAACAGTAGGTAAAACATCAAAACATGTATGTTCTATATGGTATGCTGTGACTCGCGTGTTTGTTAGTACAACACTTGTGAACAACTGCAAAAATAATTTACTCAGGTTGTTAAACAAGTGCAATTTAACCATGAAAAATAAGTTTCTTGATACTGGAAAACTGTAAGTGCTACAGGTACATTTAATTTGTTAACTTTAAGTTTCAGTGATAAATGTTGTTCATTGTTCTGGACTGTTTGGTGCTGTTCTGCAGAGAAGTGGGTCTGGACCCGACTGAACCCGTCTGGAGTGAAGCCTCCGCCTCGCACTGGTTTCTCTCTGGCGGTGGGGCCGGGGGGTCGGGCGCTCCTCTTCGGTGGCGTCTGTGATGAGGAAGAGGAGGAGTCTCTGGAGGGAGATTTCTTCAATGATTTGTACTTGTATGACATCAACAAGAACCGCTGGTTTTCCGCCCAGCTTAAGGTTGGCACGCTAAACTCGTATTTACTTTTAGGAATGTTGGTTTATTTTGGGTGACTCTCTGAATGTGTTAAGTAGTTTTAAAGTTTTATTTTTGTTGCCTTTGTTGCGTTATCTTTTTAACTTTTGCGGCTAGTGCTTGGCATTGCTCTGTTTGGTTGAGCAGCCCGACAGCACAACATCGGCTCAACCAATCGCATGAGTCTGAGGCTGGGTGACATATTTATCCGACCAATGACAAATGAGGGGAGTCAATTTTGCGCTTTCGATTGGTGGCGCAGAAACCGCACCCTTCCCCTTTAAATTTACCTTTTATTTTTAAAAACCTAACAAGCCCTTTCATTCGTTTTGCACCATGGCAGGGCAACAAATCCGAAAAAAAGAAGAGGCGTCGAGGAAAGAAGGAAGAACAGATGAACGAAACGGAAGAAGACGGAGAGACGGCTCAAGGTCCCACCGAGATCGTTAAAGAGACGGTAGCTGAAGATGGAACGGTGATGACAATTAAGGAGGTGATTCCAGCCACACAGGCAACAGAGGAGAGTGAGGAGGAGGGGGGGGCCGCAATGACTCCCCTGGTGGAGCCCTGTCCTCGCTCCAGCGCCATGGCAACGGTGAAGCACGGCAACTTGTATCTGTATGGAGGAATGTTTGAGGTGGGAGACCGGCAGTTCACTCTGGCCGATCTCTACAGTCTGGACCTGCATAAGATGGACCAGTGGGAGGTTCTGGTGGAGATGGACCCCAGTAAGTGAAAACCAGCTGGTTTAGGAATTATTAACCAACACAAAGTAACTATATACCAATTTAATCCAGTTGTAAAAATGAAGCAATGCATCTGTATGTATTCTGTAAGAACATGCTGCTGTAGTTATTGTTGCTGTTATATTTACAGTTTGCCTAACAAAACACTGCTATGCATTGTCAACCAATCACAGGCAATTAAATTACGTAAAATTTACATATGACAAAAACAATTATAGAACAGGCACTAATCTTATTGTTATTATTATAGAGACACAGGAGTGGCTGGAAGAATCTGAATCGGAGGGTGAAGATGAAGAAGAGGGGGCAAAGGGGGGTGAGGAAGAGGATGAGGAAGACGAGGATTCAGAGGAGGAAAGCGAAGATGAGGAAGGTAAAACTTCCAGGAACGTCCATTGAATTTTTATACAGTACAGTATTTTCAATAATAGGTTTTTGATTTTAAATTTTTTATTTGTAACCACCATTTATGTTATAGCGATTTAATTGATCATTTGTATGAATTCACGCAATCTTATTCGTACATTCAGCTTTTGTTTAGTAACGGTTAGGGGCAGAACGTCGTGCGTTTCTTTTTCTTTTAAAACGTACATTTTTGTACAAATCGCACCATTTGTTTGTGCGATCTCTCAGTTTTCCTGTGAGATCAGGTTGGTTTCACACCTTCGTAATATTGAATCAAACCCACTTCTGTAATTCACACACCTGTGACATCACGGCAGATAACAATGAAAGCCGTGATCTGCATCAGGCCCGTGATGGAAGACATGGCAGATGACAAAACTTTAGCCACAAAGATCCAGGTCAAGAATCTCTGATCCTCTGTGACAAGCAGAGCTGTGTGTTTCGCTTTGGGGTCCTTCTCGCTTAAATTCATTATTGTCTGATGTCTGTTTCGCTTGTCACTTGCAATAACATCACCGATTGTTAGCTAGTGGCTTCCTCACCATCGGATACATGCTAAACAAAGACACTTTTCCCATTTTGTATCAACTACCCCGAGCTCTTTTCAGATTGTTGTTAGATTTATTCAAAGAAAGTTTAAAGAAACGCTTTTCAAACACACCCAGATTTTATATTAGACATTGAATTGTATTAACAGTTCGATGAATTGCGACTGTTGAATTTCAACGGTTTCCCACCATTAGCAGCTGCACAAAACAATGATCTTGTATTTAATGTAGTTATGTTGATAGTTTTTAAACATGAGTGAATGTCGGGGGAAATGGACAGATGTTGAGGTTTTCTCGTTATGTATTCATCAGATGCGGATCACCCCCCAGCACTGCCTGGAGAAACTCTGGCTGATTATCAGACCCGGACTGAGAAGTACTGGCTGGGTCTGGCCCGAGCCAACATGGGCTCTGATGCCAAAGAGAAGAAAGTACAAAAGGTTGGCCATGCCATGGCCAAAGTGTTCTTTGAGAATCAGGAATGAGATTGTGTGTGTGTGTGTGTGAGTGTGTGTTGGTGGATTGTTAAGGTATGTGTGTGTGTGTGTGTGTGTGAGAGAGAGAGAGAGTGTGTGTGTGTGTGTGTGTAAGAGAGAGAGAATGGATGTGTGGTTGAGTTTTAAAAGCAGTGAAAGCATGTTTCTCAGACTTTAATGACAGACTGTCTCAAAATGTATATTATTTTCACTAAATCACTGCCTTACTTGTTTCTCATTTTGTCCATGTGGTTTTTGTATGTACTTCTGTGTTTTTGATGTTACAAGGAAAACTGCACACAATGTAAACTAAATGGGTTAGTTTAAAATTACAATAAGCCAAACAGTTTAAACTTGAGCAATTAAACAGAATATTGAGGATTCTGATTATAAATATTGGGGCTTGGCTTATTACATAACCATTTAAGCGAAACTATTTTTTCTTTGTGTTATCAATTAAAAAACATGCTTTCTAGTTATTTTGAAGAAAACTGTAACACTTGAACACTATATACATTTGTGTTGTATTCTCAGAACTGAACCCATGACTTCTGGATTGTTAGCGTTGTGCTACTATTACTGATATTGTTTGGCTTAGCAAAATGGTTTTAACCGTTGGTGCCAGTTTTCCTGACAAAATTTTAAAAGTATTTTGTTTAGGTCTCAGGTCTCAGACAGAGACAAACAGTGTTGTAATTTGTCCATCATCTGAGGGAGGGGGCAGCCTAAAGTGATTTGAAAATTGTAAGTCCTCCACAGGCTCTCAGTTGGACTCAACGTCGCCCCCTACAAGTTTATACTGGTACTACCACAAAATTCTGAGCCACTCTTCTTTAATTCATTATCGTTTGCATTTATCTGTAAAATAACGGTTAAAGGCTCATTGTAGAAGTGATTAGAAACATCTTTGAGATGTTTCCTCAAGAGTTCAAGTCGACAAAAGCAAACGCGAAAGGCTTTGCCCAGAAACGCAATCACAGTTTCCAAATGAAAGCCGCTTCCCACATTGACCTATTTTTTTGGTCGGCTGTGAAGAACGAGGCATGTAGAGAAGTTAATGAATAATAAATGGAGGATTGAGAGATGTATGAGGTTACGATCTCTCTGCTCGTCTCGCCCTCTTCACTCTGATCGTTTCTTTTAACCCTGTATTTCTATATAAAAACACTGAGTTTATAAATAACTAAAAAGTCACAATTTTTAAAGCGCAGCTCTGACGTTTTGAGGCTCGATGTTGCTGTCGTCAGAGATACGTCAGGAGTGTGTGTGTAAGAGAGAGAGAGAGAGAGAGACCTGCTAGTTTTTAGAGACTGACTGGAAGTTTGTAGGTCATGTTAGTTGATTATTCCATTTACCCACCTAGCGGTCATTATGACCTCATTAATCTGTTAGACGAATAAGATAAAGAATTTGATTAAAGATAATGACTCGTAATTGAGGCGTGACTAATTCTGTAGCTTGGGGATGCGTTTCATATTATTTAATTTGTTTGGACACAGTTTGAAATAGCTTTTGAGTGTGGACTTGTTTTTTTGTGCTTTGCTTGCGACCTAAGGTTAAAATAGGATGTTTCAGTAGTCTCCAATACAGGCGAATCTCACGTAACCTGCCAATCACATTTCATTTTGATTTTAATTTTATGCGTTATAATTTTGGCATAAAGTAAGAGGTTGCTCAATCAAAATGAAGCCTTTTTTTAAAAATCATTTTAGCTTTTTCATTGTGATTTCCTTTAAGGAAATAAAGTAATAGTTGTCTTCATGCCGATTTAAATATTGTAATGCTATAGAAAACAGGCGGTTTTTAATAACGTTACAACCTAAGTTGTTAGTTAACAACAGTGTCACAGTTTTAAAATCAACTTTATTTTCTTTAAGCAGACTTTAAAATCGACATGTTTTTTTTGTTCAGTTACTGGAAAGGTCATTTTGAGAATGCATTCCTTTCTGTCTCTCTTTCTCTGCCATCCTTCTTAACTTCCTTCTTACCAATAGACTTAAAGAAATTACCCATAATCCTCTTCTGGTGCTGGGACAAGGCTGAGCTCCACACAGTGAGTCTGTTACAGTAATCTCAGCCAAAATTGGCTTAACTTCCTAGCAGACGTGCAACGGACAGGCGCTCAGTCAAACACGCAGCTACGGTGCAGTCGAGACAGTGACATTCAGATAAAAATGTCACCAATAGGGTCAAAGGAAGTGCATTGATATAAACCCATTACAAATGCCAATATCCCACAGGTTTAGTTAGCTCTTCCTCGAACCCTCACTGTCTCTGGAACTGTCTTTGTAGGGTGTGCGTGTTGTTTGCTAAATGGTTTAATGGCACATCTTGAATTGTTGTGGTATTGCACTACCGGCTGTCCCCCCCCCTCTCACGCTCTGTCTGTGAGATGTAAGATTGAGCGTTTGCGCAGGTGTCCCTGTGGACAGGAACGAACCATCTGGAACTGTAGGGGTGGATTTTGACGCTTATTTGTAGGCATCTCACCTCACGCTTCACTGATGTGAGAACAGGGAGATGACATGAGGGGTTTGTTTCTGCTGGAGAGGACAAGCCCCCTGCAGACTGTAGTTCATAGTTTTTTCATGCTTTCTATCAACTAAGTCGGTTTAAACGCGGCAGCCTTTGATAATCAGTTATGAACGTGTTTGGGTGATAATTTACACCAAAATTACAAGAGAATGTGAATGTGAAGAGAATGTGAACTAAAATGAAGCCTATTTTAAGTCTGTTAATACGTGTAACATTGTGTCATTTAATTAGGCTCTTAGTTCAGTGTTTGCATGTTTCGTTTTGTGTAATTTACTGTAAACATTTAAGATGTTTCAGAAAATGTACAAAATTGTTTAAAAATATTAGTTATCTTAAAATAGGCTTTATCGTTTATGTATAAAATAAAACCTGAATTAGGTCTCTGTGAGTCTCGCTGTTTCTCAGTATTTAGTGTTTAACTTTTTTACTTTTGTAACAATGTAGCGCATAGAGATTGTGAAAAAGCAGAAAAAACTGAATGACTCAATGACCACAACACATGAGCTTACTTTCAAACACTTTCATTATTTTCTCCATGTAACTCAAAAAAAGAAAACAGACCCCCAGGAGAAGTAACCAACTGAATGATAGGAGAGAAAGAAACCAAACTGGGCATGCTTGGGCATGCTATAGGCGCATAGGGTGAGGCTACGTCCAGTGACAATAAATCCAGCCGGCGGTGTGGGTCAGCCTCTTCAGAGACCCGTTGGAATCGCCCACCCCTCACGTACAGCCATCGTGGTATCAAAGTGTGCCAGTCAGCATGTGCCAGTCAGCGTGTGCTATCACCACGTCACGTGATCAGCTGGAAACCGTTTGGACCAACCCTGGAACTCAAGTGGAGGTGAGCAAACGTACAACTCCATACATTTGGCTCCGTCTCACGTTCCTTCACATCAGTGTAGGTTATCATTTGTACATGTCTTTGTTTTTGGTCTTTTTTGGCTGGACAGAGAAACGGAGAAATATAGGGAGGGGGGGGTAGTGGTCGAGCGAGAGGGATAGAGAGAGAGAGCACACAAATTGTGAATGAATCGTTGCCAGGAGGGACAGACTCAAGGGGAGAGAGTACAAGCCCATACACACATGCTATAAAAACATCTCAGAGTCTTGTGTTCTGTTAGCCGGCTATAAAAAATAAACAAAACATCTCTCTTTGATTGTTTGTTTCACCGTTTCGTCTCTGATTTCGGGATGGTTTCTGAGACTTTAAAGAGTTCTGTTTGGGCTTTCTCATTGAATGTGTTTGCATGCACATTTTTTAACCAATTAAGCTTTATAACCCAACAACACCATGTAAATGCCTTAGCCTGTGGACCTCTATCATAAATGGTTTAAGCAAAACTTGATCACAAGATTTTTATCTATTACTTTGATTTTACTCTGCTTGTAAACACCTTTACCTCACTTTTGGTGGTTTATTCAAAGTGTGAAAATCAGAGAATAGCACAACGATTTTAAAATATCGTAATGTAAACACTGCGTTTCTCTGTTGTCTTTTTTTTGTAATTAGCAGATTTTTGTTGTACATGTAAACACAATCACTGGGACGCCCAATTGGACCTGTTCCGCTACGTCATTGGGCAGTTCGTCATGGAACCGTCCAATCGGATGACGTTTTTGAATTTGGGACTAAATGAAATCCGTTTTTGCAGCTTTTCGCGCTGCTTCCAAAACTAGCAGACTTCTGTACGTTTATCTATACAAAACTAAAACATACGTTTGCATGCAACTTTGTTTTTTTCTTTTACTTTTAGAAAAACAAGGCAGTCGGCATTTTCAGACGTCTTGCAAATAGCTAAAAAAGTTTTTCTTATATTTTGAATAATAAATATTCGTTTTGAAAGCAGCAGTTGGGAAAAAACGTTAACAGTCTCTGAATGTCTGGTCGGGTATGCCAGCATCGTGCACGCAGTGTGTGGCTTTCAGGTGTGCGTGGTGAGGTCGACGGGTACACGTTTTCGTGATCTCATCAAAGAGAGTAGGGGGTGGTTGTTTTGTAAAGATGATAATGATGACCTCACAGAATGTCATGTGCTAGCCCTCGTTCGACATTCAAACAAATAACGCAAAATGCTGCTCAAAGATCAAACTCATAAAAGTGCTTCAAAAGATCAGACCCATGCGACCCTGTATATGATGTACAGTGTGTATTTGTATACATGCACGACCAGTTGAGTTATAAATTATTTAGCTAAAAAAATGTCTTATGTGGAGTAAGAATAATGATGAAGCCCTTTCAGATCATAGACATTATAGATCCTGGAATTTTTCCAAATGCATGTGGGTCACTTCCACCAGAGTGCAAATGTTGCGATGTTAGTGGTGCTGTGTCTTTGTGGCAACCAAACTTTCATTTTCAGTAACCCACTTTGCTACAGTTGTGCTTTTTTAGCATTGCTGGCCAGATTTCTGTTCGACTTTTGCTTTCCGTAGATTTTCTCTGACAGGCAGGATACAACTAGACTGCAAAACGTTTGGTAGCTTCATTTTAGGTTCATTACAAAGAGATCAACTGATAATTTTTGATACCTGCCATTTAGCAGAAGCTTTTCCGGCCCGCCATGACATTCTGGGAGTAGCTGACGTTCCACACGGAGGGGAAATGGAGATGTACAGGAAATGGTAGGAATTCTTGGCGTGTGCTTCCAATGAGTAAGAAAAGTGAGAACATGGAGAAATGTGAGATGTTTGGTGATGCGCAAGGGAGGCGGGTGGGTTTAGACAGGAGCCGTTTCCCATCACTTTGAGACCTGTTGACATCATGGCCATGTAACGGCGGTGTAAACTCTGCCCCTTCACCATTAAGCCACCAATCATATGAGTCCAATACACCAATACAAACCAAACCTGAACAAAATTAAAACGAAGTCACCAGCATCATCAAGAAAAAGGCAAGAAAGAAAAATAAAAAAAAATAGAATTAGACAAGTATATTCATTTAGAACAGCAGTGTGGGCATACATATGTAGGTTAAAACTAGAAATTCGAAAGGATGCTTATTACTGAATTAAAAAAAATAAAATAAAACGAGCTCTTTGGAGACAGAAAAGCAGATGGAAACGCTGAGACCGGTTTTTGTATGTTGCGTTCCTCAGTTCTCATTGACGTGCTGTAACTTCAGTAGAAGAGTTGGTTGGTTGTTTAAAAAAGATTTGGGCCAGAACCAGTCGTGATAAAACTTGATTTGATTATAGCATAGCTGAACAAGAGGAATTGACAGGCAATGCAGAGTTCAACTAAAAAAATGGACAAACAAAATGGCGACTCCAATGTTGAGCAAAATCACCATGATAACCAGAATTGAATTGGATCCCTGTTGAGTGAGAAAGAGAGAAAGTATTTAGTATTTGTCACCAGATTTTTCCATACAGTGCATCTCAATTTACATTTTAAAGGAAATTCATCTAAAATTAATTGCATTCACTGATAACATTAATATTTGCATGTGTTTTCTGTTTTGTTTAGTTTAATCAGGTAAAACTAACGTCCTCATCTTCCAGGCAACAGTTTGGTCTCTTTCTTGAACCCAGTCCACCTAGGACCCCAAAGCGATCCTACTGGCTGAAGGAGCTTTTAATAGGTACTCTTTTCACTGCCTGATTAAAAATATGATGCCACCTGAACTGTTATTACAACCATTAATGTCTTTTACATTTTGTACAATAAAAGACAACGACATAATTTCAATAAACTGCAGTGCTATTTAAACTGAATTTGAGCTGAAATATCATGCGTTATTTTGCCACAACGGTTTAGTGAATTTACCCCACAGCGTATTAAGTCATCAGTATATTAGAGTTCTAGACTCATGGCGTAACAGCACCGTAAAACGCATGTGCACCCTCGCAGCATGTTGCAAAGATTATTGCGCTGCATTATCTGAATGGAAATGAGAGTCTGTGCTGCATTGTGTGAGCTCTGTTAAGGACGAGGGTTTGAGTGCAGTTTTTAATTGATGGGCTCATGTAAGCGTGTCGTGGACAATGTTTACAAGCGGCGCGCAGAGGAACACGCGCGCTGCACATGCGAGACGCATGTGATGCATGAAATTAGGCTGTGACAAGCGAACCGGACTGTGCAGTGTTAGGAGGATGTCGTGAGCGCCGTCTTGAACAAACGAATCGGGACGAGCGTACTGTACCTCACACAATTAATTCAGATCGTCTTCCTGTCGTTTCCCACCACAAATGTTTTATATTACAGTGGGAAAGCTGTGCGCTGTTGTTTAACTTTCAGGGCTAAGCTATTTGAGTGTTTATGTATCTTGACGGCATATAAACAAAGCCAAAGGTGTTGATGGAGCAAGTCTCCTCATCGGGTATGTTTCTGGTTTATGTTAACGTGTCTTACAGAAGTCTGCTGCATTGCTTGCCTCTCTGCAGCTACAAACACAAACCCCCCCTTCCTGGTACTCACTCCTGTCGTTTGATTGGCTGCAGCCCGAGCAAGGCATAAGCTGTTCCCTAGCAACAGAGTGTGGGACAGCCAATGCGGAGCTGCGTTGTGGAAGGAGCCACTTTGCCAATTTGCTGTTACCAAGGTGTTCTTGGTGCAGCAAGAGATGGCAGGGTGTTAGGCTGTGGAAGGGGGGCAGTTTGAAGTTTGGATATGTGGATAAGTTATGTGTCTGGGGCTGCTGTCAGCTTACACATCCCCCTGGGAGTCCAGACACATATAGTGTGTTTGAGAAGGGATTTTTCCATGCATGCCACACCACCTGGTGTGCTAGCAGTTAATTAGCGACATATCTGATTAAATGTTAAAACTGCATAATATTTCATTGGTTTCATGATTTCTAAATCATAAAAAAGCAAGCCAAAGATGCCAGTCAGCGTGCGTGTAGACTGTCAAGTGAAAAACAGCACAGACTGAATGTAAGAACGTGCAGTGTTTTGAGATGCTAAATTTCTAGAATTTTAATAATTTAGAATTATATTCTACATTTACATTATATTGGTTACAAAAGCATTAATTTGATGGCTGTGTATGAATTCTAAGATGCAACCACAAAATGTTTAGCATGCTAAAACCTCCAGCTAGTTGCTCTGTTAGTTAATTTCTCTTTTTAAAATGGATTAGTCAGCTGTTGCACAATTGGTGCATCTTTAGTCAGTTTTCATTTTGTGTAGATTTCAAGGGTGTGAATTGAGTTTAATTAGTTTTTAAAGTTA
The DNA here is from genome assembly GCA_036877625.1 of Ambastaia sidthimunki. Classification (NCBI taxonomy): domain Eukaryota; kingdom Metazoa; phylum Chordata; class Actinopteri; order Cypriniformes; family Botiidae; genus Ambastaia; species Ambastaia sidthimunki. The sequence goes on from JAZGTK010002279.1 coordinate 26,236, forward strand.
TGTTAATAACAGATGATGCATTAGCAAACAGGCTGTTACTTGTGTAACATGTTCTTACTTACCGAGTTCACTTTGAGCTGAGACTGATTCTCGTCATCGTGCTCTAGTGCAATTGGTGGGGATTTCTGTGGGGGTGAGAGTGTGAGGTCCCTACGGAGGGGCCGAGCCTCTAGCTTTTCCCCCACATGTAGACTGTCCAACTTTTGCACTGAGTCCGGAACCGGCCGCTCCAGGGTGTCCCTGGGCCCTGAGGCATCCCGGTCTCGATTTTTACCCCGTCGCTGTAATGTATGTGCACGAGACTCTGTGTGACTGTGCCACTCCTCCCCGTGCCCATAGGGCTTCTGGGAATTATGGGAGTCCATGGGCTGCAATGGCCTCATCTCCATTTCATAATTGCTCAGTTTCTCCTCGTCCTGCTCTAGGAGCCGTGGATGAGCCAAACTGTCCCCATGTACCCGCTGAGAGGTCCAAGAAGCAGAGGGTCCATCCGTTCTCCTGTCTCGTGCGACTTTGTGATTGGAGGAGCTGTGGTCTCGAGACTTGTGATTGGAGTGCTTATGACCATTGGCCCGAGCCACGCCAGCCCGGACCTCGTCTTGAACTGAAGGGGTTGTGGAGCGGCTACTGCCCCGACTACCCCCTCTGCTGCTGCCCCCACGGGAGGGACGCTTGTCCTCGCTCCAACTGTTTGCCCTCAGGTAATCTCCACCTACACCCGAACTCCCACCACCTCTCCCCTCCATCAGCACCTGGATCTCTTGGGTTCCTCCACGTTCCTCATCCACTGCACTCTGTCGCAAGAAGCGGGCGTTTTTGGTGCGGTGGGACGATTTGGTGTTTGGGCTTCGGGGAGGCGTGGAGGGTCGACTGGGGGTGGGGCTAAGGTCTGGGGTTAGGTCTGGAGGCGTGGAGCCCTTCATATAGAGCTCTGTGCTATCTGCTGTTCCACTGGAGATGACCTCCACGTCGTTCTCACTCGAGTTCTGCTGTTTGGGACGCTGGCACTCCACTCCTACTCAAAGATAGAGAGATGAGTCTAAGTTTTAATTTTAAAACATGTAGGCATGAAACTTCATAATTTAATGGGTGTATGAAATAGGATCCTGCACTTGCAGGAACATCCATCTGTCTTAAGCAGAAAAATTAGTTTCAATATGGAAATTCTTTTATACAAATCAAATTCTTATTCTTCTCGATTTTACAGTTTATATAATTTTGGATTTTACTCTAGGATAAAACTGTTCTCCATGCAGTGTTTTCCAATATGTGCTGGGTTTTCTGAGGCCTTACAATTTCTGTCAAAATCAAGACCACATCAAAACAAAAACCTGCTCTGCCAAAGTTTTGAATTTCGATTCTGTTCTGATTTCAGAAAGCTCTCAATACTGAGCATGGGTGGTATTGAATTTTAGAGCTTCTGTGGGGTGTTTTGTCTTGTTTGACAGTTCTTTGTCCTTTTTCTTCATTTTCTTCTCCTTTTTTTATCTTTTATATTCTTATATTTTCTTTCATATTACCAATTTTATGTTCTGGCTGTTTATTTCTCTTTTTTGTTAAAGGCAGGGTAGACCATTATTTTCAGAAACATTTTATGCTGGGTCTCTTTACATTCTTCACTAAATGTATATATGTATATTTTAAATTTTTGGTGTAGGGTTAAGAACAAAAAACATTCATCCAATCAGTGCATTCGGTCCAAATTCAATGATTGGATGTCCTACTTGGATTTACAGGAAACTTTGTATTTGCCTCACGTTCGTGTGTATAGGAGAGGGTGGGATCTTACACCTTTAAATGTAGCTTGCTATTGATAGCCTCTCTGAAATTGCCAACACCACCTTTAACCTCTGTTGTTTCAAAATGTGGTTTGTAAAAAAAATTACTTGACTGTCTTTGTATGGAAGAAAGCTGGGTGAAGGTTATAAAAATAATTCTCTATTTGAACTTCCCTGAAAAAATAACAGCATACAGATTTGGAATCGTGTGGGTGAGCAAATAATTCCAGAAATAGTTTTTGTTTTTTGCAGAATGACGTCTTTTGCACCCTTGACTTATTCGGGTGCGTTGACGGTTCCTGGTAAGTTGGCTACGTTGTAACTTATCAAAGATCTCCCGCGTCAGCACCACGAGCCGCTTTAATCAGCTCAGCTAATGAGACTTCCAGTCTGAGATTTCCAGTCTGTTTGCGCTAGCGGCGTTTCGCTCGCGTCCTTATGTACCCCGAGTAAATAGTTTCTTTTACCCCAACTGTAAACATCATATTTTTAGCATTGACAAATGTGTCACAAGTCAGCCAAGTTTATATTTCTAAGGTCATCATTGCATTCCTTCATCATTTAGAAATATCAAACCATCCAGGGTGCCACGCGCAGTAATCCAGCACAGCGTGTGTGCTTATAGCTCCCCTGTACCTGTTGTGTGATTTAATAGAATGTGATCTGAGGGTATATGAATTGTGTACATGCTCAACTCTGCCAGTACGTGTGGGGGAGTGACAGCGACCGAATGTGTGACTGTGTATGCGTGTCTATGTGACTGCATGTGGGTGGTGTGAATCTGTGTGTGTGGGTATTGTGTGTGTGTGTGTGCATGCATAAATTTCGGTGTGTGTCGGCTTGCTTCGCGTGGGCTCTTTGGAAAGGTCAGCACTGACCTCCTCTCATCTTCTTATTGCCTTTTCTATCACTCAAATCCCCCGCTCGGCACGGTAGGGGCATCGACCCCTGCCGCCAAAAACATGATCGGCACCTACACGCACACACGTATACTTTTTCCTGTTAGTCTTCTGTTTATACGCTTTTATTAGCAACACGCTCATGTACACGTATCTCTCGTGGCTAGCTAGTAGTAACAAGAATTATAGGAACTAAATGCTTCTCTTAATCTATATTTGAGTGCATAAGGCAACGGAAGAATCGATGGGAGATATTTTCGGCTGTTAAATCTCGGGGGGAGAGCGTCCTCTGAGTTAGCCTGTTGGAGCGTTTAGTATTCGCAGCTAACCGGAAAGCTTAGTCGTACTGTCAAACAGTTTGAAGTCACAGTTATTTTTAGTCCCCAGACTCGGCTGGTTGAACTCACTGTTTCCTCTGTGCTGGAAGGAGGGGGAGAACTCCTTGGCGGTGATCCGGGCCAGTCTGCACTCTTCCTGGGCTTTTTGGGCCGCTGTCATCGCAGCCTCTGCTTTCCCTCTGGCGTGAGCCGTTCTGGACGTGGTGGTCCAAGCCAGATATTTCAGACATGGAGAAAAAAAGAGATAGAGCCACGTTAGAAAGGTGCAACACAATGGAGTTGTTTGTTAGTTATGCGGTTTGTCAATTTGTTGTGTCCTGCCCCCCCCTCAAAAAAACATAATGACTGTTTTCACATAGATTTCCCCCAACACTTCCTCCTTAAATGTCATTGGTCAGATAAACACCTCAGGCTTGCTATCATTGGTTAAAACAAGTTAAGGAAAATAAGTAAATAATAATGATTTATGGCTAAATTATGTTTTTATTAAATTCATAAGGATACCAAGAATTGTAAATCAAATGTATAGTCAAAAATAGTTTTAACATTAAGATATTATCGTATTTTTGGATGTCTTAGGAAACCCTTCCTTCCTGAGGCAGACCTTGGCTAACTGTGACCACTGAAGCATATGGTTTACCAAATCAACAGTCTAGTCATTTAATTTATAAGGAACATGCTTCAACGCCTACCGAGATCTTGACACTCAGATTATCCAAGGGCTGGAGATAAATACAGGCTGAAGGCAAACAATTACACACCAATCACCCACCCTCACACAGAGCCACGCTCTCGGGACCCAACAGAGTCATGCCTCTCTGACACTGTAATTCTCACTTGCCTTAACTGCGTAAACTTGCCAAGACTTTGTGATCTGTAAAATTTGACTTCATTGCAGTTTAAAGCATGTTAAAATGTAAATCTGATGTCATGGAGTTGCATCGTGTGACACGGTTTTGCAACTTTCTCCAGTAACGTTGGTACTGATCTCGGATAACAGGAAACGTTCCCAGAATGTTGGCCAACATTCTCTCAAAGTTCTCTCAAAGTTCTCTCAAAGTTCTCGCATACTTTGTGTATACATCTTGCATTAACATTAGTAGAATGTTTTTCTGTTGTTATATATATGAAAAACGTTATTCTTTAGTAGTTAGTGGAACGTTTTTAAAACATTGCAGAATCGATGTTAATACAATGCTTAAAAAACTGGATGGTTAGAACGTTCCTATAACTTTCACATTTTTTGTTATTTTATTACAAATTCTATTATCAGTTTAACAAGTCCAGCTAAACCTTTAATTGAAAATGAACATGAATCTTTTGCATCACTGACATGTACAGAATGTGATGATGTTCTCACAGCATGATTTGAGCATTTGTGTGCTTCACTGGACGTGAGGAAATCTGACCTTTACAAAGCAGTTAACATGAGTAATGTCACAAATATGCTTATTTGATTAGTGACCTAGAAATGTGCAGAATCTTAAACGGTTTGCATTCATTTTGTGTCACAACAGAAGGACTTTTATGACTTCTGGATACCAATAAATATATCTGTCAAAAAAATATATATATACACATCCACAAATATGTATACATGTGAGTGTGTGTGTGTGTATGTATGTGTGTATATGTATATGTATATACATATTATATATATATATATATATACAGTATATATATATTCACTTGCATAGTATTCTGGCCCATTTAAACATGTAAAGCACTTTTTAACTATAGATACAAGCCTTAAATTTTTCCAATAAAATGCAATGAGATATACAGCCATTGTTTACCATTTCCCATCTGTACCTCTAAGAACAGTGAACTGTGCGTCGCCTGCTAAATAATTCACTGAGGAAATCAATGTGGTCTGTGTGGCTGAGCGAGAGAGCTGGTGTTCACAACCCCCCCCTTAATGTGTTATTCTCCATTCATTACAGCCATCTGGTTCACCTGTGCATGATCACACGCAGAACTCGTTTTCATGCTCTTGCTTTGTCTTCCAGTAAAAGCATCTTCCTAATAAGATCAAATTATGTGCAAAGAATATTTAGTCTGAGATATTAAGACTTATTTTTAGTTTGTTTATTTTTCATAGCCCACTGGCTAGTTTTTTTCTTGTTTGTAAGATGTACCCTATTTTGTCAGATTTAATACAAATTAACTAACAAACAAACCAAAATCTGCCAATGGGGAAGGAAAAATTTAATTCGATATATCTTCTCTGAAAACAAGCTTTGTTATCTTACACAAGTTCACATCTGAATTCAATTGATCTGTTTTGAAGAAGTTTTACTGCAGAACAAGACAAAATACTGATTATTTGTTTTGCAGTAGCTGGTCGTCCATCTTTAATTGGATCTTTGTTGTGTTTTCACAGGTTTAAGGTCTTCTGCCTTATTCATGAAGATAATTCATGGACCACATGGAGTCATGCAGGTACCTCCCCTTTTTCTCTAAACTTTTCTTTGTACCTCTTTTGCTCTGCTTGTTTGTGCAGTGGCTGTCTTGATGCAGTATTGCATGTCGATGCTCATCGATTGTACCCTCTTCCTTTTTCCTCTAGGCTAAAATCACACAGTCGGCCAAACCAAGCGTGTGTATAAGCACAGGAGAATTTGTGAGTGTATTTGAGCTTTTCTGTATAAGTTTTAACATGTGAGGGTAAATGAGGTTTTTGGCCGTGGCGTAGTCGGAGCGCGTGGGCGCGAGAGCGTTTGTGTGTGTGTTTCTGTAAGCTACGGCGAGGTAGGTCGGATGAAGAGATCTTCGGATTGCATTCACTCTGTGCCTTGCCGGTTGTCCTGGCAACGGCAGAGGAGAGAAAGTGAGAGAGAGAATAAGATGGCGTGGGGTATTAAAAGGACAAACAATTAGATAACAGAGGACAATGAGAGGTGGATTGTGGGATGCATCTGGAGGTGTCGAGAGTACAGTCAGAGATTGAGGGCTGGAAGTGAGAAAACGTTCATTCAGTATTAGTGGGTCTGTAAGTGGTGCATGTCGCACATATACGTTGAATCCTGATCTATAGGTGCTGTGAACCGGGTCGAGCTGTGCTGGTTTTCAGTCTATTTATACACAGCTGAACACAAGCAATGGTTCTATATCACTTCTGTGAAACAAAAACTAATCACTGACAACAAGAACAAATATCCCATCAGCTCTCACACGATTAAAGGAACAAATCACCTGATTTACTCACTCTTGTGTTGTTGCTAACAGTGACTTACTGACTTTCTGCTATGAAACGCAAAGTAAAGTCTTGAAAAATATACTGGCACTTTTAATTATAATGGAAGTGAATGGGGACTAAGGCTGTCAAGCTTAGAAATGACAAGAAAACACTAAGAGTTTTGTAAATGATCATATAACTCATGTGACTAAAGTTAAGTGCTTCTGTGGAAATTTTCCCTTCTGCTCTCAAATCCTAAGTTATAAGACTCTTGTAATCTGTTTCAGAGCTTTGGTGGACAGAGACTGTAAATAATGATAAATGTATTTACTCAGCTGTCATACAGTTA
>JAZGTK010002280.1:0-32763 GCA_036877625.1 Ambastaia sidthimunki
CAAAGAAAGGTGGCTATATTGGTCACTGATTTGTTTTTGTTTTGTTTTTGAATGTCAGAAATGTATATTTGTGAATGTTGAAATGTTATATTGGTTTCACTGCTGAAAATAAATAATTGAAATGGGTATATATTTGTTTTTTGTTAAGTTGCCTAATAATTATGCACAGTAATAGTCACCTGCACACACAGATATCCTCCTAAAATAGCTACAACTAAAAACAACTTCCAAAAATATTCAGCTGTGATATTAATGAGTTTTTGGAATCATTGAGAACATGGTTGTTGTTCAATAATAAAATTATTCCTCAAAAATACAACTTGCCTAATAATTCTGCACTCCCTGTATATCACAAAACAGCATTCTTGATCATGTTATTTTGCTTAAATTAAACAAAATAATTGATGAACCAGAAACCAGTTTGTTTTTTAACTTCCTGGTTAATATAATTAAATTATTACATTGTATGGAATGTAGTGCATTAGTTGCATACACATTAAAAAGTGTTGATTTATCATCATTATTTTGCTATGGCTGTTCTCTCTCTTTCACCTACACTTACAAGAGAGACATTGAGAAATGGAAGCCGCCAAGGCCTACATAGAGGCTAGACATCCATGAAAGAAAAAAGGACAAAACAATTGTTTTCCCTGTTGTTGTTTGAGCTGTCAAAATGAGGTGAAAAATATATGTGTGTTAAATTTGGTAAATGCCAGAAAATCTTCTATAGACAATCATGCATGTTTACTGTGCTACTCTACCAACTGATAGTAGTTTTCGTTGTCTTGTTCCATTAATTTCAAAACTATTGTGTAAGCAGAGCAAAACATGAATAACTATGTCACCCTGTCAGAATCTATAAAGTTAAACCAGCTCTAAAAAGGAGCTGTTCTGACTCTTTCACAGACATCTACCTCAAGAGTGTCTTTATGGCTCTAAGGGTGATTCCACATGACATTCACATCTTACATGTGTTACAAAGCCTGGTTTCAACTTAGCCTTGATAGTCAAATAACTTGTGTTCCTCAGAGTGTATGAAATCACTTAAGCCTGACAGGAATTATGTGGCTGTTACCAAAAAGCACTGGACTGGGACATAATTCAATAATAAAATAGACCAACAGTTTTTTTCTTTGTGCAAAATGTAGTTACTGGAGTGGCAGGCCCTCAGATCCGTTCTGATAGGATGATAACATGGCAAACACTTCCATTCATTTAATTACGACCCTTTCTTTTCTCATAGATGAAAGGGTTTGGAGTCTAATGAGTAATAAGCAAGTGTTTAAGTAAATGTACTTGCAGGGCGAAAGCTTTTTCTGAGATGCATGTAAATATTTTAAATGGAGTTTCCATTGCTGTCTCTACCTATCTTGATTAGTTGTGTGATGTGTTCTGACAGCCCTGTTATTTGAAATACCCCATTAACTGTGTCTGTCATCTTATTTTCCCTTGGTAGTCTGTGAAACACCCTTATATTTCATAATTTGTTTTGCTATCAGGGCTGATTTGTAAATGTGCAAATTCTAATTAGTAGCAGCCACTGTTTGTAATTTATTAAACATTAAATGAATCCTATGGTGGATGCTTTTCTCTTCCCTGGATGGAAGTTTATGCTTTGCAAATTCTTTTGCCTTTTAGGTTGTCAGCACTTTTTAAATACACTGTTCTTTGACCAAAATGCGTTTTCCTGGTTTGTTTGTTTTCCCTCTCAAGTCATCTTCAAGTTAATATTTATTTATCTTAGGTCTCCTGCTTTCTTTTTCATTCAATAAAAGCGTCACAGTCTGCTGGGCTTCAATCCCCCTGCTTTGTTTAACTTCATTAAAGCTGTCTTAATCTAAGGCCTAGTCGGTTGTTTTAGAGGCTGCATAATACATCTTCTGAAGTTACTTTGTCACTTACACATTAACAATTGCTTTGTCCTTTTATCGTCCATGGATGCCTAACTTCTATGTTAAGAAATAAAGAAGGTGCGTGTGCATGCTTATAGCGTATTTCAGAATACAACAAAATTCTCAAGCACAACTGTATATTGTTAAATGCCATGTATAATGACTCTCAGCATGAAATCCTAGAGTAAAAGTAAGATTAGGCTTTTTCTGTCAATTATCTTTGACAGAATGTGATATTAATTATATTGTTTAGATTTTATTAAATTGGCTAACTATAGACACTGGATCACTTTGTTTTCTCTATCTGAAAGCCTGTGAACTGGATGGGATTTGAAATATGTCGTTTATATTGAATTATCACACATTTATTGAAGACACACTTATCCCAAGTGAACTTCAGTCTAATTAAGTTTCAAGAAACACATCCATCAAGCTATTGAGGCAGTTAATTTGCTATTGCCTCCTGGATCTGTATTCCCTTCCTGAATCACTGGAATTCACAGGAGCATCATTTCAGCGATGTCATTCGCTTTTCCTTCCTACTGGGCTGCAGCTGGCATGGACACACTTGAAGCATGCTGCTCACCCCACATGCTATTAAAACATGCTTCCAGAAAAATCCCCCCATCGTGGACAATTTTGAAAGAAGTCCCCCAGCACTTTCCTTTGTCTGACTGTTTCTGGTGGGGTAATTTCATTAAAGCACTACTGTTTGATACGTTACAATGAAGTGTGAGACTAAAGGGGGAATAAGGGTATCATGGTTTACGCTTCAGGGTCATTTTAGCCGCCAGGACAAACTTTAAGGAGCTACACCAGTATTCCAAGGAATCTGTATGCATAGCTTGATACTTCACTGTACAAAGATTGCTATGAAGGTTGTGTGTTTTTATTCTTTAATTGTTAAGATCACAGGTTGATTGACATTTGTTTAAGAATCTGCAAGGCAACTGTTCAATTTTTACAGCGTACAGAAGGCACAGTGTTTGAATAGGGGCAGTTAACTTAATGGGATCTTAATTACAGTATGCCAAATCCATTTAGTGAATGAGAAAACACTGATATTAATTATAGAAGAAAAATGATGTGCCATTTATTTGGCATGAGTTTGTTTTGTACTTTAGGCTACTTGCATATGAAAATGAAGGATGGGGTATTTAACAATGAGTAAAATAATATCAGAAAAGATATTAATTGCTTAATACATATAAACTTTCATTACTCAAAATTTTAAAATGTACCACAAAATTCTGTAGTTGCACTGTATTCGAGATAATTGTGTTTTTTGCACAAATGAAGAGATAACGCAAGTGAATATGGTGGTTTATAAATAATACAATAAAACAGAAAACCAACCAAACAAGAAAACAACTTTTGGGCTCATTTTTGCAGTATGTCAGCTTTTCAAACAGTTTGTTTTCTTATTGTTTCTCTCACATGTGTAGCTAGTCTTCAAGACAGGCTAACTGGATGCAGATGAGTCCACTCTCATTAGTGCAATTATCCATGTGAGAAAAACCTGTTTCTTTTGCTTCTTTTTCGCTCTGTCCTTTCTTTTGGCCCTTGCATCATTATTATTTCTGCTTAGAGACACCCACCCACCACACACACACACACACACACACACACACACACTAGATTATGCTTATTTTTCATTTGGACAGAGGGAGATGGAGCCAGGTGTTTGGCAGCAGTGGAGTGTTCAGGTGTAACCAGCCCGGCGATGGGACATGATGAGTTGGGGCAGATGAAGGATGAGGCGTAGATTTCTGGGAGAGCGACACCCTGCTGGCTGCTCCCTCAAGAGCACTCCCGCTGATCGGAAAGTGGGAAAACTTTCCTTTCTAATCTGCTTGTGCCGTGATCACTTTCTGCTGCCTTAATTAGCTCGTTATGGCCTTGATGAAAATGCAAGCTTTGCAAGGCCTGCTATTCTGCTAAACTCATCAAGATCACTTGTATTTTCTCAGTTGTATTGAGTGTCAAGGTGATCTTTTATCCTAATTCTACAGGTGTAACTACTTCTTACTTCTTTAGTGCTAAAGGCCTATTCATACTAGGTCAAATTTTTGGCATAAAAAATTTCAAAGAAATATCAAAGAAATATTTTTATTTATTTGAAGTGTTACTGCATCTATTCAGATTGTCATGAACATCTGCATGTTATGCATGTGATGTTCATTCATTCATTATTTCCTAAAAGAATCTATAATGTAATGAAATATTTGGAATTTAAATGTGCCTACTTTTGAATTGAAAACATGCTTTTTGTCATTGTAGGGTGTAGTTCCAGCTGCTACCAGCAGGGACAAACATAGACCTGCACTGAAATCTTTTGGGGGACACATCATCTTAATAGGTTTTTATTAGTTTTCTTAAATGATAATTGTATTATGTGTTTTTATTTTGTATATTATTTTGTGCATATCATTTTACTTTAATTATGTGGTAAAAGTTATTGGTGGGTATGTTCATTGAATGTCTGCTTTAATAAAGCCTTTCGGAAATTTGAGCATATAGGTACTGTGAGTTAATATTTCAAAAGCAATTACGTAGGTGTTCATGCATGTATAATAATGTAACTAAATCACAAAGTCAGATGTTACAAGATTGGAGTAATATACCTAAACAAATATCAGAATTGGTTCTAAGATACTGATCAAAATTAAAAACAGGGCACATAAATAGAAAGATACAAAATTGTGGAATATGGGACTCTTACAGTCAAATCTATGAGCATGTTTCATTACCACAAACTAACAGCACTAAATCTGAGTCTATATCGAGTCTAAATATTACAGCCAACACTTAGATAATCCATGCAAACAAGACCAACAGACAGAGTGAGTTTTTTTGAAGATGGTCATTGTCCAACTCCAGACTCAATCATTAAACCACAGCTTGATGCAGAGTCATGCATGTCTAATGGGGCAGGCAGAATGTCTCTGTCTTCAGTCGGTCCCTTAGACACACAGCTTGACAAGCTTTCCCTGGGGAGACTTTCATGGAGGCTTCTGGAACATGCCTAAGCACTGTCTCTCAGTATTATAGTGGGTGGCACACATGACAATACCCACCTGTACCCAGTTTCCACTGTACCAGAGGACTCCTTAGGAAAAATGCATCTACCAAATCTTCAGTGTCCTGGGTACAGAGATACAAACTGCTCTTGCAAATGGTTGTTTGTAATGAAACTTCAGTAACTGATTATTCGATTCACCAGTTTTAAAGGGGGTTCAACATAAACTTATAAAGGTTTAGAATATACAAAACCATGTAATACCAAGACCGTATGAGAGATTGATTTCCAGTCTGTCCCTCTTTAATGTCCTGAAAGCGTTCTACAGTAAAATGAAATACTAGACCTTAAGCAAATCTCTGAACTGGGACATGTCTGTAGGCTTCTGTCGTGTCCTAATTACTGCCAACAGATTTGATGGACAGTCAAGCCATCTAAAACCAAGCCTCAAAGGACGCTGCCCAGTTAACTAATAAAGGCCTACCAAGTTAATGCTACCAAGTTAATGCGGTGAGAGGCCTGACAAACCTGCATTCTGTCTTCTACATCTTTTTATCTGTGTCGTCCATATTCTAATTTTCTGTGTCTTTACCAAGTAAAACTCCATACATTTTGTTCTGCAGAGACCTTTAGGAGTTTTCGTGATCCAATAACTGCCATTTGTCAAACGGAAAGCTCTGGTTTGATTTTTTCTCCTTTTTCCCTTCACTGAATTCATTATAATTTCCTGAGCTCAACTAATGTGGCTTTGTCTGCACGTTCTCAGTGCAAATGCTTCTTGCATTATTGTGTAAGCATCTCAAATTGAAACATCCGCCTTCTGAAATATTGACTTTAATATCTCATTTGAAAAATTCATGAAACCTTTGATGTTAAATCCATACTCAATTTAGCAAAATGCCACTAAAATATGCAGAGGGGGGCAGAAAACATTATTGTCTGTGCTTCTGCAGAGAAATTACATTTTATGGCTGTTACACCGATCTTTCCCATGTTTTTCTTTATTTTTTTTCTCTGTCGTCTGGGGGAAAAAGTGAAGGCGACCCATTAGAGGCGAAATGAAATGCGCTATTGATTGGTCTCTTATTCCTCCACTCTTTGCCTCATTTCCTAAATGCACGGTAATAAGGACTTAGCCATAGTGCCACACAATAAGCTTTAATGAATGAAACTTTAAAGAATTAGTGAGGGTATGTGTGTGAAGTTACAATCTGTGGATCCCTTGCATTTTGCTTTGTTGTATTATCATGAAACTCTTTCCTTTTAATAAAGCACATTCATACCAATAATGATACAACACAATATAGTCATATAAATATATATTTGAACAAGAGGAACCATGCTATTTTTGGGTTGCAAAAGGTGTCGTTGAGAGGGGAGATTGTTTTAAAGGCATTATATTAGAATGAGATTTCCTGGGGCTAATTATGATCAAACACAGCCTTTTGAAGTGGTCTGAGGTTATGACGGGTAAAAAAAAGAGCCTTTTAGCAAATGGATTTCTGTGGAGACGAAAGAGTGTGAGAGTGCAAAAGAGAGTGAGTGGTGCAAGAGAAATGAAAAGACAGGCGAATGTTGTGAAATCCACTTGCGTGCTAATAGAGTTGCATTCGCCTTTGGTAATTTGTAAGCACTTTACCCCTGCCTATCGATCAAGCTAAGGAAAGGGGGGGAGGAGAACAAAAATTTCACTGCATTAACATGTCCCACTATTTCTCCCTTATGTTGCTGTCATGTAGGATGTTGCTGTTCTCCTAGATTTAAAATTGTTTTTAAAACTTTATAGTTAAAGTTATCATTTTTGGTGTGAACAGATTTTTACTGAGAACTCCAGGGTTCCAAAACAGGGTGTGACAGTTTACTTTAGAATCGCTGTAATGATGTGTCTGTAGATACGTTTTTTTTGAGCTTTTGTAAGGGTTGTAGTCAGGCTGTTCTGCAGATGGATATTTGCTTTCGAGTAAAAAGGGAGAAAACCCCATAATAAGAAAGGAAACTAAATTCAATGACTTGCCACCATGAAAATATTTTTCTGATTTTGTTCACATTTTCTTGTCTTTGGTAAAAATCTTGTCAACCCTGGATTTGAATCTTCATCCTCCCTCCCCCATTCAATTGCCTTCAATTAGAATCACATTCTTAGTGGTTTCAATTAAGCCAGCCAGTCCATATTTTGATGGGCACATTTGCTATTGTGTCTCCAGCCACTTAACATGACAGATCCATAACGACTACCACAAAAGCTAAAAAGTAAACTTAAACAGACCACCAAGCCCATTAAAACATCTCAGGCTTTTTTTTTTTAACCACATGAGATGTTTATTACAGAAGTATCTGTAGATACATTTCTTTACAATTAAAATTACAAAATTTATTAAAAAATAACAATTTTAAAAGATCAACACTGACCCAGTGTCAGAGGACTGACCTACAGTATTGACATATCATAGGTGACACTTTCAGTCATGGAATTCCATTTAGGGGATGATCATAATGGATATGTTCAGCTGCTAAGTGTGTGTTTGTGTGTGTGTGTGGAAGCTGTTGGCTTAAAGGTGCTCATCTTGCTGAGGCATGAGTACTACATCATTTAGTCACTGTATTGGACAAATACATCGGCACTCGTTTTTTCTACCCATATGTCCTTTAGTCCATATTGCCAATATTCTACAGAAGTAACACATTAAACATGCTCTTTTTATAGGGGGTTTCTTGAAATCTTTCTAACAAATTAAAGTTTGTCACCATATTTTGAGAATGACCCTAATTTATTACTCTGTATATCTGTTTATCTGCTTATCTATTTGAACTAAAAGAAACTTTTACTGCAGTATTAAAACACTCTTGTAGCCAATGAGTAATAAGTGGCGTATGCACCAGCTTAGTCATTTTCTGTGTTGCATAACTTGTTCATTATTTTGAACAAGGAGAAAGAAACGAAGGGAGGGATGTGTTTGTTTGGGTGTTTTCAAATATCAACAATAAATTTCATACTGCAGCTTAAAGTGTGTAATGTAGTGCTGCTTTGTTTATGTTGCATTGGCTAATATTGCCATTTTTGACTTATTCTGGCACCCTGCAACAACAAAAGCAACATTTTCAGTTCTGATGGAACTAAAGAAATGCACCATTCAAAGTCAGCAGTGAATATAGTCAGTGATTACAGTTGAGCAAAAGTATATAATAATTGGGAGATTACCAAAATTAACAAAGCAGTATTTGAGTAGTCAAGTGTTCACAACATTGCGGCTACCAAGGGTGGAATTGCTCCTATAACAAATTTGTACAAATTGTATAATACTTTTCTTAGGTTTGCAATATGACTGAAATATTCATCTCGTATAAGTTCATTATTTTGGACATTGTTTCAAAAGTACTTTGCAAAAAGTATTAAGTGTACCTTTAAGATTTAATAAATTCACTCTTTTTGGAACCTGTGCTTGAACGAGATATAGGAAGTGAGATAAAGTACTGAAGTTTAAATCAGCCTCTGGTACTCATGTGTTTTGGCTTTGATCAAGGCGTAACTGAACATCTTTAGATCAGCTTTAAAATAAGATGTTAATTTTGTCTCCTTTTTTTCCTCAGGAATCGTTATTGTCTCATTTGCACAGGGGTGTGTTCATTCTCCATTACCTCCAGCCAGCAATTTGCATAATTATCTTTCTGAGATTATGGTCTTTTAACACAGATAACGGCAAGCATCAGCAGAGCTTGGGTGAAAAGAATGTGTTTGAAAAGTTCTCACATTCTTAATTTAACACTGATCAGACCTAAATCTTAATATGCCTTTTAGCACCTACAGCACAATCTGATGGTAAATGTATACATTTTTTGAAGTGTACCTGCTCTTAACCTTTTTACACACACTTGTATTTCATCTAATTTTCTTTTGTTCTAAAAGGGTGATTAACTGGAGATCTAGACCCAGAGAAGGTCAGATTCTCAGCCTAAAGAAAAATGTTCATTTATTTACTAAATGTGGATCCTAAAAAATCAGCTTTAGTAAATATTATTTACCTAAAAATGTATAAATAATGTTTATATTTGACCAAGTTGGCTAATGAGAGTGCTTAACTGATTACTAAGTGGAGTGCTAGACTTAAAAAAAAAAGTTTGCTTACTTTTTGCTTCTTACTTTTAAAATTAACTTATTTGTCCCTCCTATGTCAGCTACTTGTTGTGGATGGCCCAAAAGTATGTTGTTTTATTGTATGCTAAATTTTATGTCTTAAATTTGACATTTTATCTATTTGTTTAATAACAGGTTACGCAGTTCTTCATAGAGCCACTCGCCATTAATAAAGAACAATTCCTTTAAAATCTAAGTTGTTTATCCTAGATAACAATGTAATTCAGTGAAGAGCAATTTAACTAATTAAAAGTCTTCAGCATCTCAGATGATCAATGTTATGTTCATTATGAGCTCAAACATTTCTCTTTAAAAAAATCTGATTATCTTAGCTATACAATTTACATTATGTTTATAGTTCCATACTTTTAATGCATTTCAACATTTGATAATTTTAAAAGCAAGCAATTTTAGGACAATATCTGAAACAAAGTTAATACTCAAATGAAACACAACTGGCAACTCCATGAAATCCCCTGAGGTATAAAAGAGGAACCTTTTTGTGAACTTAAGAACCACCCTTAGAAAGAAAAGAATTAAGTGAATATAGAAATATAGTGATTATTTACACATATTATGTCACACTAAAGAGCATTTGCACTTAAGTGCAGCGTTTGCATCCCTGGCTGATTAAGTGAAGAGCAATTTTCCCAAAACAGCAAGCATGGTAGTGTCTTTTTAAGATGTCTTTCCACCAGTGTGTTTCCGGATGTTGTTGATTCCTGATAGCCACGCTTGCTGCATCGCATGCCTGGGCAAAAAGCATGCTGAGGCAACGTTCGTTAATGCATCATGTTATCATGTTCTCACTGTGCGATACTGTCAAAGACTTCGCCCAGCAGTTCTCTGCAGTACAGAAGCAGATGAAGACCATAAAGCACATCTTGGCTTGGTAGGATACCATCGCCACCAGGCTTTCGACGGCTCCCCCTTCATCAGCTTGTCATTGAGGGTGTACCCCTTTGATGTCAATATCAGCCCTGTCACACCTGACATCTGCATCTTGATCATAATGTTGAGCCTCCCACAGGTAGGCACACCACCCATCTTTTTGTCCGCCACTAAACTGTCTGATGGCTGGTGAAACAATATCCCTAAGATGGGTGACCCAGAGATTAAGGGAACTTCTCATACTCAGGTGGTTTACACAACACTGATTTTCCTCCTATCTGTTATTCTGTATCCAGTAGAACCCAAAACTTCTAAATAAGAGCAGTTTCCCCAATCTCTGGGTTATATGAGGTGCGAGGTGACAGCTGGCAGGCAGGGATTGTAGGTGGGGGGAGTGAATGACAAGCGCTCATGACTGAGGTGAGACCCTTGAGCAAGGCACCGAACCCCCAACTGCTTCCCGGGCGCCGCAGCAAAAAAGGATGCCCACTGCTCCGGGTATGTGTTCACGGTATGTGTGTGTTCACTACTGTGTGTCTACACTTGGATGGGTTAAATGCAGAGCACAAATTCTGAGTATGGGTCACCATACTTTGCCACATGTCACTTCACTTCATGACGCAGCGGCTTGTTGCCTGTCTTACAGAACCAGGCTACAGATGTAACCTGTATTTTGCATCTAATGGTTTTGTTTTAAAGTTTACGTAAAGAAAGTACCCATCCACTCCTGTTGTAAACAAAGAAACCAAAACATTACTTTTAAAAAAATCTGTTTCACTCATCTAAGTCTTTTACCAAGAAAATTTTCTAGAATTCTGAAAGAAACTTATATTTAAAAGAAAACCATATATTTTTAAGCTGTGAAAAAGTGTTGGGTGGGCTTCAATATAGCTTTTTCAGATATCAGCTATCTTCAATACTAATAAAAAAGCAAGCATTGATTGAAAATGTTGTATTTACGCTTTCTAAAAATAACACTGGCACCTTCGGCAGGTAAACCAGACTTTCAAGACCTCACTTGTAGCATCTCACTAAATATAACTGGAGGTTTCCACTTGCCAGAGCATTTGCAGTTGTGGGTTACCCCATGCCATTATTTCTTTACACTAATTACTATCTCTCTCTCTGTGTTTCTGTCTTTTTCTTCTAGCTGTCCTACAGCTGCTGGTTCATCTGTCAGTTTCACAGCCAGATGACTCAATTATATTGTGGGTGCAGCAGCTTTTCAGGGAGAAAAGTGTGATCTTCAGCGGCAGTATGGCTTTTGGTAAGACCATTTGGTAAGAAATACTGGGGAAAATGGCCACAGTGCATTAAAGAGCCCTTCATTAGTTGAGGTACATTAAGGCTCCTGGAAGCTCACCACTCTCCTGAGCATAGATGATAACATTTACACACTTGCACACACACAGTCTCCACACAAAGTTAATGAAAACGGCTGCCATTGACTTGTGTGTGTGTTGAAAGGAAATAAGGGGCTAGAGTCCTGGCAGAAGCAATATCAAGCATGAGTAATTTACAGGGTTTAAGCTGTGTGATATTTCTGTTCTCAGGCCTGTTGGAGATTTGTCCAGCAGATAGAGCACAAATAACTTATAGAGAGAAAGAGAGAGGGAGGCGTAAACTCAAAGCCCGCAGATAAAAGTCAATGCGCTCTTTGTTCAAGTATGGCTGGTCTAATGTTTATCTATCATTTAGAGTAGAGAAATAGTTAAAGACCAAACAAATTTAAAATAAGACTTTTTAGCTTTGAGGCTATATATATGTACTAAATGCTGACATTGATAACGTTGACATTTGATTGCATTGATGCATTTTAAATTCACTTTGATTTTCTGGAAGAAGACCAAAAACATTGATTATTCATGTTGCACTACACAGATTTATGTCCAATCAAATTCTCTGGAGACTGAGAATGTCTGTAACCTGAATTTTAAGCATCAAATCATGATCCATGGTTGTGGCAAATTAATGAACTGCTGTAATAAAGTGTAGTGGCAGAAAAAGAAACAAACCCACCTGAATTTTAAAACAGTAAAAACAGTTACATTTTATGTCTTAACAAGTCAATGATGAGTACAATGCCATATGTACACTGTATGTATGTGTGTGTGTGTGTGTGCGTGCATTAACACCACTCTGTCTGGCATTATGGCTGCTCCACAGGACAGTTACCCTGGCTCTCTCTTCCGCTGTCTCAGCTCAAAGCCATCCTCCTTCCCTGGGACTGTCTCCCACAGAGAGGCAGATGCTCTCATTTTACCCACCAGGAGTACCACTTTCACCCCCTCCCACCACACACGCTTATCCATAAAACACATACTCACCTGATCCTGAATTCAGCCACTGTGACATGTTGATAGATAACCGCATATTAGCTTTGAATTAAATTATGAAAAGATTATCAACTCGACCTCTCTTTAACCGTTTTCCTGCCGGTTCATATTGTCCTCATCATTCTGTTCAACATGGATGGGCTCTTTCTGTTTGCCTGTTATGCTGAACTATCTCTTTTCTCTTCCTTGAATTTAATTCCTGATCCTCATATATAAGTCATTAGCAGCACTGAAATCTTCAGGGGATGATTTGTTACACATGCTGTGTGTTGGAACACTATTAATACTGTGTGCCTCTGTTCTGCTACCCTCTGTCCCATCACCCTGTGCTCTCAGCTCTGAGGTCAGGGCTTAAACATGGGGTCAGGCCTCCACAGCAAATCTCTGGCACTGTCAAGAACATCGATCACTTAGCAGCATTTGTGTAAGTCATCACAAGTGACAAGATTCCTTTTTAAAACAAGTTGTGAAATGTTTATCATAATATCCAAGTTGCTGTTTCAGTTAAGTAATGTGCATTAATTTTATTTTATTTTATTAATTTACTTACAAATACAATTGCCTTACAGCTGAACTTTGCTGCTCAGTCTGTGCAAGTTGTGTTTTCTGTTGGTTATAAATAATAATTAAAAAAATGTAACATTTGGGACATTAATACTGTACATAGATAATCATAATCACAGTTACAAATTGTTATTAAATAAATTAAAATAGTTTCATAATACATTTAACAAAGTAGTTTCACTGTGTTATAATTCCTTGCGGATAAACACTTGTTTACCGTGAGAAACAACACTTGTAAAATAAGCCTGTAAGCCAAGTAGAGTGCTTCTACTTTGGAGGGGAGAGAGTCAGGTAACAGTGAGAAAAAGTAATGTAAAGGTAAGTAGGTGAGTCATTACTTTCCATAAAAAGTAACAATATAGTTTAATGAGTTACATTGCAGATTAGCACCTGCAGATTATCCTCCCAAGAATCATTATCTCTGTGAGGGTCTCTGTGACCTCTCTCTTTTTCTTCATTTCTCTCATTTACTCCCTTCCACTCTGGAAAAAGCATTTAATGGATAATTCTTTGACTAAAAAAGCCATGGTCCAGAAGGATAGGCTCTTGACAGTTATGAATGAGGTTTTGGCTACATTAAGGCAATGAAGTGGGAATAGGAAGAAAGTGGAGGGATTGCAGGTTTTGAACTAAGTTTGAATAAATCATCATCAGAGGCATTCTGGCTACTCAACTGGAGCCCCTGAACCTTTGTGACCATGTGACCTTTGGTTTCCCTGGCAACAGTAGCCCTCTACATTCTTCAGAATATTAAAAAAATTCAGTGGCAGTAAGTTGCCTGAGAGCAGTGAACTGGTGCTCGGCATGATGAGTCTACCCCTCATTAGAGTACCCAGCCTCGCCGGGTTTAACAGAGCAACGTCTATATCTTGTGGTAATGAAGGCTCCGCAGAGGCTGAGAGAGAGAGGGAAGCAGAAGGTGGAGGGCAGAGGAGGGAAAGTCAATACTAGAACCCATGCAGTTAAAGTTAGTATCAATTTTCTGGATTATTAATTCAAATTCGCATCTGCAGACTGCTTTAAATTAAGAGAGCTGCAGATGCCCTCTTACTCTCTGGCAAAATTATAATTTAAAGTATTCTGTTTAGGACACTCAAATTAGATTGCCCAGTTAGCATGCTGGGGGTCCTCCCCATCCCGCCTATGGAGGTATGGCAAGGCACATATGCAGTGAGTGGGAACGGAACAAGCTACACCTGTGTCACCACAGAGCTGCTTACAGAACTCAGCTTTCTGTCTGGCAACATTGCCCTGCGCCAGAACAAGAGCTCTTTGTTCTGAACTAGTAAGAGGAGGGAAAAAGGTTTACTGTTGAAAGGTAGTATTGCAGCTAGGTGTGAAATGTGAGGGTACCAAATGAACTGCTGAGTGTTTTTTATTTTGCATAAACAGCATTTTTTAAAGTCATTGATGCCTTAGGAAAGTAATTTTAATTATTTAAAAATAGTAGTGAAACTCACACCGTCAAGTGGAACTAAGTCCTCTCAATTACAGCACATTGTTGCAGAATGAGAAGCAGGATTGTGTTCTTGTAATGGACCAGCATCAGGTTCTAAATAAGCATAAGATGTTACATCCCTAAGTTTGATGCTTTTGTCAGGAATAAGCTTGTTTCCGAGATTAAGCCATTAGTATGAAGGGCAGGCTGGTGTCCAAGGATTTTTTAATTTTTGGGTTATCTGGGGTCATGTCAATTTCATTTCAGTATCATGAGCATTATTGTTTTCTCTTATGCACAGGGATTTGAGCCTGTGCCCTTAGCACTCAAGAGATTACATTATATTAGAGTTATGCATCCATTATCCTTCAGCTCGAACATGAAATGATCGTGACCTCATTAAGCATTTCGGAAGTGGCTCATCCAATCAGATGAGGATGATTTTAATAACTGTATGTATTTGTTGGTCTGATGATGGAATAATATCAGCTATATTATCAAATTTAATTAAAACAACATCAAACTGGACTGGCCTTTGAAATTTAAAAAATCTAGTTGGTTTTTTTGAGGTCAGCTGACCATATATTTTGTCTTACACTCTGTACGGTATATCCTGAGGTTCCGCTGTTTGACACTGAGGTGACTGATTACTGCAAAGCACCACTGATTTGTGCTGCCTACCCTAATAACTTCACAGAACATATGTTGTGAGTGTGCTCACAGAGAGTGAGTCAGTATCAATAAATGACAAGCAGGTGGAGCTGTGAGCAAAGTTAAACCTGTGGAAAATACCACAACAGCTCCACAAGTCCACCTTGATATACAAAGAGAAAGATGAGCGGCAGATGAATTCAGGTTAAATGTTCCAGCCTCCTGCAACATGGAGCCAGAAACAGTGCTAGATCTGCATTTCCACCACATGAAAGATGGTTCTGGGCTGAAACAATGTTTTGCACTGGCGCTTCAAATCTGCTGGTCTCGAACCAGAGGCCAATAACACCAATGGCTGGGGCAGGATGATGTCCTCAATACACAGTTTTCAAAACAACAACATTTTAGTTTTGGGAGACCTTACAAATCCAGATTGCTTCCATTATTCTCCATTTATTATGAACCTGTTTACATGAAAGATGATGATTCAGTTGACAGACATCTTGTTTCACACAGCCCAGCTGTAAGTTGTAGTCTTTTACAAAAGACATAAAATGTTTCAATTGACTGAAGAATTGTATTTGTTATTTCGTCTGACTGTTGCATTAAAATATGTTTATGGTTGCATGAGGATGCTGAATCAAAATACTTGTAGCTTTACAACATCTCAAATGTTTCAGACTTTTATAATATTGTAACCTAACATTGTTTCAAATCAATGAAAATTGCTGCCAGTTCTTTGAGCTGGAGTCGACACCAGCACTAGAACTAGCACCATTTCTAGTTGTTATGTGTTATATGTACAGGGTGTAAAGGGTGGTGTTGGTCAGGTCTGGTGCTTTTTTCTGGTCTTTCTGAGGGTTTTGCAGCGCATCATTTGTGAGCATTTGCCCCTGTGCAACACAGTCTGATTCAATTTGCTTGATTTGGGTCTGTATCCCTATATAACAGGCCCTCTTTATTTTTA
The DNA here is from genome assembly GCA_036877625.1 of Ambastaia sidthimunki. NCBI lineage: Eukaryota > Metazoa > Chordata > Actinopteri > Cypriniformes > Botiidae > Ambastaia > Ambastaia sidthimunki. The sequence goes on from JAZGTK010002280.1 coordinate 15,891, forward strand.
TCCCCTGCAATAAAGGAGATGAAGGAAAGGAAGGATGGATGGATGGAGAAATAAGATCAGCAGCAATCAGTAGATGGCAATAATCAGAATAATTTGAAGCTAGCAACTGTACAAGTGCGTGATTGTGTGGCGCTGTACTGAGCTGTGTTTGTATGGCTTGTCATTTTTTCAATTACTCTGGCTGTGGTTAAATGCTCATTTTCAGTTGCCCTGCCTGAAGCTAGAACACTGAGGTCCATTAGGGCCTGTGCTACAGCCTCTCTCTCATTAGTTTCTCGCCGACGAGTGGTGTTTGGGAGAAGAGCCTGAAACCAGTGCTCTATAAGGAGGTCAACGTAAAGTTGTGGAAACAGGACACAGCAGACATGAGTGGTTAGATTGCGAAGGAGTTTCTGACCCCACGGCGTCCCATCCATGCACTGGCACCAAGGACACATCATTAGAGAGCAGGGTGACCTTCAGGGCCAACATAGCACAAAGCTCTTAATGACTGGACCAGGCCTTCCTCTTTTCTCTCAGAGCCTGCCTGACTACACGATCTTCTAAATGAGTCACATGGCAGGGAACATCATAAAGAGACCCAAAACCAGTGAAACCAGCCATCATGACAAGATCATTCTTCAGCCCAATTTATCATTTTCTTTCATGTTTGTTTGTTGGAAGTTAGAGGAATTTATTTCATTTAATGGCATGACGATTACTCTACTAATTGCACATTCTCACTTGTTTTCATGTCTTGCTTCCAAGTCGTAATGTTTTGCCTAAGACAGAATAAGTGCGAGAAGAAGGATCTTTAAGAGAAAAATGGATGGGAAAAATTGTAACATGCAATATGATGAAGGTCCCACCTTGCAATGAAAAGAACCAATCAGCTTTTTAATAACAGCACAGCATGTTTTTTATTACTGTAAAATATGCATTCACATTAGGTGGGTCTGAATAATAGTTTTAGCATGATTGGAGCTTATGAATCAAAAGTTATTAAACTTATTTAATAAGTTTTGTAGATGTTGGTTAAGAATTTAAGAAGATAGGAGCTTTACCTGTGCCTGTTATCTAGAAAATATCCACCTGGAGGTGATACCTAGATGGCTGTCTTGCCTTAAAGCAGCTGCCCTAAAGGAACTTTGTTTCTTCTCAGTATTGTAACTATGCTATTGTAAGCGTCATGACGTGATGTCCTCTGCTTGCGTGTGACTGATGGAAAAAAGCTTTGTGGGTGCAGCTAAATGGAGGTCAGCAGAAGATGGCATCCATTACGAAGGCATTCAATTCAAATGTCACCTGGCTGGCATGCTTTTCCTATTCCCTAATGTGTTTGTTAAAGCTATGGAATAGAGAAAAATGGCAGGGCAGGCTTAGCTATTGTATGTTTTGTCTATGCAGTTTTTTAAATGCTTAATTTGAAATGGGTCGGTGTAAGACTGCCCACTGGGCACCCACAGGGCGGGAAGCTATTTATCAATGGAGACGGGGAGAACCAGGGACAGTCGCAAGGTGACACTGCATTAAGTCGACAAGACTCACCTTGGATTTGGGTGAAACTACCGTCAAGCTCTCTAACACTCTCTCTCCACGTCTCTCTCCAGCTTCTCAAGCATCTTTTATTGAGAAGCTGTTATTCTCTGTAGCTCCAGCTGCTAAAACAAGACTGATTGTAACTATTTATCATTTCACCTCAGCACAAAAGTTGAACTGGCAGTAGAACTAGACGTGGGAATACATGCAAGAGCCAGATCTTGGCTCTGCCACAGTGTACAAACACACACACTCACTTACACTGTTACACACGGATATACATGCATAGCCACAACTGGCTAATGCCAAACCCCCTGAAATTTGTTTGTTTTTTTCTTTAGTAAACAATGTAGTTCTGTCTGCATGAGCAGATAGAAATAACAGTAGGCTGCAGGTAAAATGGCACTTGAACATGATAGCATCGAACAAAGACGGCTGGGATTCTTGGATGCCACAGACCTGATTGTCACTCTTTAAGTTCCTGTTCTGTCACAGTGGCTCAGCGCTGTCATCCCTCACCTCAGTTAAATTAACAGATAATTTGTAAATGTCACTACAGGTTAGACGGTTCATTTTGTTTCTTTGTGACCAAGCCAGGAAACGCTGGCTAATTTTTCTCCTTTTAATAAGATGGTAATTTATAAATAGAATTAAGAACAGCAAAATTCATGAGGGGAAATGATGTGGAGAAGCAAACTTAGATTAATAAAACACCCCACATTTTACTGTTCTGTGTTGCGTTGATGTTTCATTTCTAAATATAAGATTACAACCAGAAATTCATTGAATTCATTCTTTCTGTCTGTAACACAACACCTCCCCTTTCCCATCTCTTTCCCTCTCTTTTTAATGAGTTCTGAGTTTAAAGAGTGTGAGTAATTAATGGGAAAGGTAAGGTAATGAATTCAAGGTAATTTTTTCTTACATTTGTGGATGATCAAAGATAATTGAAAGCAATTTAAGCATGATCTGCTTTTATTTCTTTTGACAGCTTTAATTTGATCGTCATCTAGATGTTTCTCCACAGAAGAAAGTGTTAATTTTAAAGGCATAACCCTCAAACTCCACCACCCTGATTTAAAGACCGTAGTGTTTTAATCCATGTATGTTTCAATGCATGTTTCTGTTCAATTTTGTGCATATTCTTTGTTGAACATGTATTGTTCTTCACAGTATTTTCCAAACCACAGATGGATTTTATATGAAAAAATAAATTAGTTTAATTTCAGTTTAATGTTCTTGATCATATAGCTTTGTCAATAAAAAACAAAAATTGTCACATTTTAACAAAATGATGTAATCAAAAAGAACCTAAATTATATCACCAAAGCAGTGCAGTACTAGCAAAGAATCCTTGTTTGTCACAGTCATGCTGTTCTTTATAGTTCTGATACTCTGATAGTACACAGATATAGTTCTGTGCACTGACACAAAGACAACAGGAAGTGTTTTTACATTTTAGGCAGCAGAATCTTTTTATAAACTGCATTATTTTAAACCAGTTTAATAGAATCAGGTGCCTAATCCAGCATCTGATGCATCTTTTCTTAGGGAAGCAGGTTACATATGTAACCTGAGACATTCCCTTTCGAGGGAACTTGACACTGCATCATGGCTTGATGCTATGGGGGACATTAATGCCCACTACACCACAGTGAGGTAGGGCCTCACTGAAAACACTGGCAGAGAGAACATCAGGAGCAGAAAAAGACATTGTCAACCCAGGAGGACCTGAGCGCCTGGGTTTAAATTCAATTCTAAACTTTAAAAATCGAACAAATGTGTGTGGAGAGGACCAGCCTGCCACAGCACAAATATCACTTAAAGATGACCCCTTAGACAGTGCCTTAGATGATGCTACACTCCTGGTAGAATAGGCTCTAATGCCCAGGGGTGACACTAGTTACAAGCCTCATAAGCCAGGGTAATAGCATCTGAGATCCATTGAGATAAGCACTGTTTTGACTGCATTACCTCAGTTGCATCCACCAAAACAGACTAAGAGGCCTTACGCCACTGGCTTGAGCGGTGGACTGTGGGAGCAAGGCGATTGGGGAAAAGGCATAAAGATGCAGTCTTGGCCATGTGTGTACCATGTCATCTAGCCCCATTGGAGCTTGATGAGTGAGGCTGAACCAGAGGGGACAGTGTGTCAACTCCCTTGAGGTGAACAGATGCACTTCCAATTGGCCATACCTCTGCCAAATAGACTCCACCACTCAGGAATAGTGCCTCCGTTTCCCAGCCGTCAGCCCCTGCCTCAACAGGATATCTGCTCTCAAATTTGCATGCCCTGGAATGTACATCACTCTGACAGAAAGCAGCCTAGTCTCTACCCAATGGAGGATCTGCCACCCCAGCCTGAACAGGGGATGCGAATGCAACCCTCCCACAATGGTATAAGACCATTGTGGCCAAAACACTGCCCATATTTCCAGGCAGTTTAGGTGGAAATGGGTGGCAATCGAGAACCACACTCTAGCCTGTGAGAGAAGTGTTGTGAGAATCCTGCAATGGCATAGCACTCCTAGAGTGGCAACCAAGGTAAGAAACCAGGGTCTGAGCCACATGGAAAGGGTATAAAGCCCTCAATGTAACCTTACCCCGCTGCTGCTAGGAGGCCTAACAGCCTCTGAATCTGGAGAATTGTTCGGTACTGGCCTAGTTGAAAGCTGCTCATAGCGACAATGATGTCTGCAATGAGGCAACAAGTGTCAAGGGAGGCAGAGTTCTTTATTGGGAGCTATAAAATATTGGCTGTAAAGCCCAGCAAGGAGGACAGGAGCCAAACTGAATTATCTACTGTACTTAACAGCCATGGGAATGAACTGGGCAGAAGTTTCCATGCTGCCATAAAATTTGAGAGAGGTACCATCCTATCTACCTCTCCAGTCACCTGAAACAGCAAACTGGAAGGAGAAATCTGGACAAATGAACCACCAGGTGCTTCTGACCCCCAAAACACTTGGGGTGGCGGGGACACCAGAAGCATCTGCTGGGGGCTCAGAGGGGGGTCTAGCATGAAGTGTTAGGAACTCCCTTTCGTTGGGGTTGGCCCCCAGTATACTGCTGGCATCAGGTGTTCCTCTGTTTTGCAGCTTTGATGCTGCAGGTACCTGGTCATGGCAGAGGAGGTGCTCCTTGAACACCTTTAAATGCGTCTTAGCCTCACAGTATGTCAATAATAGAACAAATAGCATCGTCAAACAGACCTTGAGGAGAAATCTGAGCATCCAGCAGAAAGGTCTTATCCCTGCCCCGAATGTCGGAGAGGTTAAATCACAGGTGCCTTCCATTGAGGCGAGATCTGTGGCTTGGTGGAGCTCCTGAACCACATCTGGTTCTAATCCCTCACCTTGGTACAGGTCTTGAAGCATTTTACACAAAAGTAATTGTGTAATTTGTATGTGTTTCACATATTGTGTGTATGCTTGTGTCACATATTGTGTGTGTCACCTGCCGTGATACAGCGTAGCCAGAGTAGCACACACTTTTTAAAGTTTTTTAGCACGTATATATTTTTTCTCTTCTTCTTTCTTAAAAGCTGCTTCCTAGTGCTAATCTCTTCTCTTTTCCCTCACGCTTAGACCTGACTAACACGTTTAGACCTAACTTGCAAACAAACAGGCTTCCTGTGGACGCTGATGATGTATTTGCAGGCGCCTTTTAAAAGGCTTTTTGGTGCGCAATGCTACATCACATGACCTTGACCAGCTTATAAATAGGCCTGATTGTATCTTTTGTTTACAGTTGATGGTGTTTAACATTTAACAACCCTAACATTCTTAATTTTGAAAGTAGCCTGTTTAAAAACATTTTATTGCTTGTTAAAAAAATCTCTGTCTCTCTCTCTTCTGTTTTCTCCTTTGTTGTATGTATACAAAAGGCAGATTTATCTAGAAATTAAAGAAAAACAACATTTCTCTTTAGATTTACCTGCATGTGCCCCAGTTTCCCCTCATGCTCATATGAAACCTATGCTCTGCTTATCTTTACTGGTGGGGTGTAATTAGTATATGTGTTCTTTTGGATATGATAGCTTGTCTCGACTCAGGAGGTGGAACGATAAATATTTATATATATTACAAAGGGAGATGCCACACCAAGCCTATTAATGAAGACACCATGTACAGCCATCTTAGCCATGCGTGTACATAGGTATCAACTCATTTGTCAAGCTATGAGAGCTAATTATCTCCTACAAGACAATGTTTTCTTCATTCGGAGAGTTTCACTACCCTGTATTAGGACATGTGTGGTCAAGCCAGCCCCAAATATCACCTCCATGCTCATGAATGCATTAAATATTTTTGGCTTCTTGGTAAAATTATTAAAATGAAAGGGAAGCTGAATCCAGATACACACACTTCTCCCTGATAACCCTTCTGTCTTATTCAGCCATGGATACAAGGAACACCGGTGTTTATTGATGCTATTAGCCAAAAGTGATGATTTATTTAGTTAATTTGGAACAGCCTGTAATGAGAGCTTTGATTGTGTTGAGTGACTGGCATGAGGGTGACTCATGTTGGCGTTTTCCCCTTGTACTTCCTTTGGGATGTGACAGAGTCAGTAAGTTCCTGATTCTGCCTCACTGAAACATCCGATTATGATGTCTTTTCTCTTCTTTTCCTCCTCTCTGAGTCTTCCTTCTTTCCATATCTTTCTCTGATGTTTTCAGTGGTGGGATTTCTACACAGCATGTGTTTAGAGGCCATTGATGGCATCACCCAACTCATTACTGCAAGGCAAACAAAGAATGTAGCTCTCTGCTATCTTAATAACATTGTTGCTTCATGGATGGGAGATTAATTAACCCGGCTGTAATTAAATAAAATACTCTAAAGCCTTAATTACAATCCAGAGTTAAGGCAGCTGTAAGACAAATCATCTGTGGCATCTATGCGCAGCCTCAACACAGAAAGTTCCATGTAAAAATCGTATGTCATATTAAACCCATATTAAAATGTGTCTCCAATGTTCTGTTTCTAGCTTTTTGAAACAATAATCTTGTTCTGTTAGGTTATGTACTTATCCATACACCTGAGACGTTAATGCCACATATGTTTCAAAAGAAAAATAATTAAAAAGAAAACATTTATGCTTAGTAAAACATGAGTCAAAAATGTTAAGAATACAGTCATGAAAAATACTCTGTGTGTGTGTTTGAGTGTTTCTGAGCTGATTAGTGACGTACAGGCCCCTGAATTTAAACTTTTTTTGTGGGTTACTTAGACTGAGAGTAAGTGCTTGTCTGTGCTGGGTCTTTATTAATAAGTGGGAGTATATATCTTTCAGTCTGTCATCTCTTGGCCAGTGGGAGAGTTGCTCTCTATCCCCTCTGCCGGTCTCATAGTAACAGAGCCATATTACTGTACACTGCTTGTTTCCCCCAGCAGTGCATTGTCTATATAACATTGTGAGCTTGGCTCTGTGTTGTCTCTGTCATCCTTTCCAGGGATTGAGTCCTTTGTATTCCTTAACTAGGATAATATTAGTCAAGTCAGATGAAGTCAAAGTGTGTTTATAAAATTCATAACAATACAGGATGCAGCAGTACGATTACTTACAATTTCAAGCAAAGAAATTTAGTTTTTATAGTTTTAAAGTTTTTACAGTGTTGCTCCAGAAAAGAAACAAAAGATAGAATTAGATTAGAAATAAAAAAAGAGCAGAAAAACACATAATATTAATTTAAATAAATGTGCATATGAGATATATAAAGGTAAACAGTGAGACATTATTGTAAAAATTCTGATCATTAAATATGAGCTTTATATTAAATATTAGCCGCATACACTAGTCTACGAAAATAATTACATTCACCCATAACTTTCTGTTACAGTATTGGTTTATATTTTCACATTTATGCATTTGGCAGACACTTTACAGTGTCTTCAAGGTGCATTTCATCAGTCTGTGTGTTCCATGAACATGAACTGACACTATTCGCCACCAGTTGAGAGAGGGGCTATGTGCATTTTTAATTACAGCCAGTTCAAATAAGCAATGATGGTTAAATGGTTTATACTGAACAAATAATGGTTAAATAATTCACTCAAAGACATTTGTGATACAGAAAAACATGTCACCCACACCTCCACTATTTGCATTAGCAAAATATTTTCAAAATAATTGCGTTGGCAAAGCATCTTCAGAGTCAACCTCCTCACAATAAGTAAGGAATGTGTTTCAGGTGTGTGTGAGGTGAGTTTGTGTGTTAGAGGTCCTCAGTGTGCATTCAAACATTTAAAGTGTAAATGAGTTTTTTCCTGGAAAAGCATTTTCAGTGTAAAAGTATTTTCAGAAAAGGGTGGTCGGGTATGTTAATGTGTCTGTGATGTGTGAGGAGTGCATGTTTTTGCAGTGCATGAGGGAGGTGTGTGTTAACCTAATGTGTGTCTTAACGTTCATAGAGTGTGATTTTTTGGCACTCTCTCCTTCCCACTCCCCCCACTCCTGAAAACATGGTACAGATGTAACCTCAAATTTGTCTTGTCTAGGTCTTGACACCTGCTCACCTCAGAGTGGAAGTCTTGCTCCTTATATTGATGGTTGGAGGGCAGTCTAATAGTGTCTGTCCCACTCTGTGAGATGCTCTCCTCTGTGGCTTGATTGCTTAGCTGTGGGTGCACACCGAAGTCTGTAGAAAATCAATAAAGGGCGAGGGGCCTTGGCTTCCTTTTCTTAATAAAAGTTAGATATTATTTGTCACATGGTATGGCATGGATTTTATGACTTAGCCTGCAGTGTTGTTTCTTATGGTAGTGGTTGAAATAAGAGACCTGTAGAGGGATGTTACAAACTGATCATGCTGTGTAGTGTTATGTCCATCATGGTTTTTTAGAATCCACTGTTGATCTGCTTCATGCCCCAGCAAATAGTTTTTTTTATTTTTTAAGGCACAAAATCCACAATTTGTGCTTTATACTTAAATATGTAAAAAATGGTCAATAAACTTATTTTATGAATTTGATCGGTCCAAGCAACTCATAGCACTTGCTTTGACAATTTGATAATATTCCATGTTAAAATGTTATATATTCGTTTTGGCTGATGTGAAGGCTGTTGTGAAAGGCTAAGTTAAAATTTCATTCATTCATTTCATTTTTATTATTTATTTACCACCATTAATTTTTATTCAAAAACTGTAAAATGAATATTTTCATTTTAATTATTTTTATAATTTAAAAAAAAAAAAAAATTTTGAAGATGGAAAAATACAATCATTTAATAAATACACATGAGCATTGCAATTGTTTTTTCCCATTTGTGAGGGTCACCTGCCTTATAGTGGGTCACGGTTTGTTATTCAACTCAGAGACGCAGCATTATGCAGGCAGGTATAATGCAATGGAACTCACACAACAGGGGTCTTTATATATGATGCAGAAGTGTATATAGAGAAACGAGCTACAGCTGTTTTTTTCTTGAGAAAGACCGTGTTTATATTTACTGAGCTTTGTAGTACTCACGGGTGAAAAGAACGCTTGACTTATCACACATATTCACATAAAAGCTTGGATTGAATATATGACAAGATAAATCAAGGGTAATAACTTTGTAAAGCATTTCAAAGGAACTGGTATATCCTTGCAGGCATCCCATGTGTGATACATAATGTCTTTGCATACAGAACAGCACCTCTGTGCTCACACAGCTGAGTTTTTGTTAGACTCCCCTATTTTTATTAAATGCCTCTGGCTGTAAGAGCAGGGGAGTCTCTCCATTTATCCACTTCCTGCCACTGGTTGCCAGGTTTGGTGGTGAGGCACAAGAGTCCATGGGGAAATTAATGGGTGAGGAGTACTCTGAAGTTTAATGAAGTAAGAGGGAACAGGCAACATGGATTGAGAGATTAAACGTGTCCAACAGGGCCAGCTGTGAATGACAGAGTTCCTCAGAAGCACCAGGCCAAAAGAGTAAAGCACCAGGCCTTTTTTCGTTTTTGTGCATGCGGTTTTTCTACTATCAGCCTTAGCAACTGTAACATTTAGTCACATTTTTGTTTGGTGGAATTGAGTGAAGGCTCCCTAAAACGCACAGGAGGCACAGGAAAGATGTTATTTAAAGATCAGTATCACGGTATTTAAAGATAAAATATGTACATGATGATTGTAGTTTTTATGTTTGTTTTCTGATGTTCAAATAACTTTTAGTTATTTTTTAAGTAGTACACAAATAATGCATCACAATGCAGTTTTCCTGTTTGGAGAACTATTATTATTATTATTATAAAGTTAATGCGTCTTCACTCTAATGATCTTTAAAGAAAGTATATATCCAGCAGTACGACTGAACTCAGTCCAGCGAATCACATTGAGGCTTCTGGCTATCTTAGGATTCAGAGGAAGAAGGGCCCCAATGGCTCTATTATCCACTGTGTAAGCCAGAGTCCACTTCTGAAAATGACTCATTAAGATTATGATCAATGTTATGTTTCTGTGTGTGGCACAGTAAGGAAATGCCATCAAGAAATTGCATTTCCCAATGAAATTAGGCATCCAGCCGGCCCATCCAATCCCATGTGTTTCTTTTAAAACATTAAGATCTGATATGATTTTGGGCTGAAAAACCTGCTTTTTTACCCTTTGCTAAATGAAGCAATTGAATTTCCTTGATGGTCTCAGGGAGCACTTAGCTTAAGAGAATACACTTCCAAATCAAAAAGCTTTCAATCATCTCAAATCACATTTGGATGAGATACGCTCCTAAGTGTAGCGTCTCGTTGAATGCGATTGAACGTTTGAGTGGCTTGCGCACACATCGGGCATGTTGGGAAACATTAGGTTTGACTTTCTGCAAGGTCTGCCGATTCCAAGTGACATCTTGGCTGTTTGAGGCACGGATGGTATGACGTGGGACCCAAACGTGGGACAGGACATGAGGAGAGCAGGACAGAGTGCTTTTCATTACCACACTGCTCTGATTGATTAGAAATGGACTTGGCAGACACGATAGAGGTCAGAATAACATTTTATAAAAGCAAAAACAAAACAAAAAAACAAGCAAACACAAAACGGCAGTTACATATCCCAACTGCTGCAAAGTGTTTGAAATCACAAAAATTGTGGTTTTTAGGGCAATAGTTTTCAGACAACCATAACAAGTAGACATAAAAAGTGCACATAAAATCAAAGTGAGAAATTTGTGGCCTTTAGTTTCTGAGTAAATTAAATGTTGCCAATATTCACTTCTGGTTGATACACATTTAAAAGGTACAGTTCTTCTAGCAAATTATGGTTCATGACGATGATGGCTTTTGGCTATTGAAAAGAATGAATGAACTTTAAAAGTTTAAATATGCTTTAATAGGATTCTTGTCAACAAAAGAAAATTGTGGTCAAGCGATTTTACAGGATATTTAAAATATCACAATGTCTAGACACAATGTCACAATGTCTGAGGTTTTGGTGTGGGGGCTCAGGTGTTAAAACCTTTTAAACATTTTTAAATATCTTTAACTATATTTATAGCTATTGATATAAAACACAACTGTAAATGTTTGCTTTAATGTGATGATTGTCAACACACAATTTCTCATGTGCACACTTGAGATAGGGAATAGTGCTATAATCACATTTACATGAATAATTTAGCTCTCAGAGATGTGCAAATATATAAACACAAGGCACTAATAACAAATAAATAAAGAATGGTTGTTGCTGAGGGCAGTTTTATCTGACAGGTGCCAGACATGGCATTAAATGCACAGGGATTGAGGAACAGGGCGATCCAGGACGATTCAGGCTGAAAGAACCATAATACAATTCTCCCGTGCTACTAACAGGAAACAGATCTCCTTTCCATGCCAAAGCATCATATCTCTAATGCTTGTCTGGAGAAAACATATGCTAATGGCTTCAATCCCTATCCACTCACATTTATACTATAATGACTTTAAATTTGTGCTTTAAAATGAAATAAGGAATAAATTCAATGGAAAGGCAAAGCAGCTGAGACCATGGCTGGTCTTGACAGCAGCGCTGACAGTGATTTGAAAGGGGATAGATTGAAGTATCAGTGCTCTTTACGCCACATATGAAATTCTCCTTTGGTTTATATCAGTCTTGGATTTAAGATCACGAAGTGGTACATGTAATTCTAATTCTAATGGGTCTAGTATATTTCAGGTGTGTCCACTTCAACCTCAAGTGTCAAAGAAGGTAACAAGTGTTGAGACCTGTCGTACATTAAAGACTAACAAAACTGTAAAAACAAGAGGCGTAAATTCATGTTTAATCTGGAACATAATACAAATGTCAGCTGAACAAAATAAGACCACACAAATTCTCGCACAAATTTTGAGTTATGAAACAGATTCCAAAATAATATCTATTTTGAGTCACTTTAATAATGAACCAGGGCAAAATGATGTGTAGACAAAAACATTAAAAACTAATATTTTTGCTTTGACTGTTTGGCAATCAGATGAGCATACAGTAATTAAACCCTTTTTGCATGTATACAGACAAAAGTCACCAACATAAAAAGATAAATTTGAAAGAGGTTGAGCTTATATAGATAGATTCTGAAAGTTTGATCTTTTTTTTTATAAATGTTTAGGGCAAGTAGTTTCATTTTTAATTGATTAGTTAATTTATTGAATTAAAAATGTGTGCCTGATAAACTTTATGTTATATCCTAGATGATACTGGAGATGTTCATCAGCCATTTTGTATCCAAGATTCAAATATATGTGCTTATAAAAAAAACTTTAAAAACACATCTGCCTTGAGAAATGTACACTAGAGTGAACAGTGTGACATCATAGCCCTGGCCTCCCCTACATATTTCTTACTGTGTGCTGTGACAGCACCATAAAAAATGTTTTAACGCCCTGACAAAATAAAGGTGTTCCACAACTAGTCACCTTTAAACTCCAGAGAATTGCTCACTTTTGTTAACTGACAGCTTATACTGTAGATTCTGTTAAAAAGACACTTTACATCAAAAACAGACTTTGGATATGCCTCAGCACCTAAAATCATATCACTGATTCCTCACTCTTAAAGTCTTTATGGATTTTAGTTAGTGTCTCATCCTTTTAAGTACAGCCAAGCCCCGGTGCGGCCTGCTGACTGTTGCCACTCTGCGAGGCGGTGTGAATGAAAGCAAATGAAAGTGAAGGGGTGCTGGATGTCGGTTTCCTCTTCCTTTAACGAACCGTAGAAATAAATCTTCTGCTTCTCTGTTTGACTTCTTGATGAGAAAGTGTTGTGCAATAATGCAATTATGAAAGGAAAAGGCACTTAGAGGGCTTAGAGGTAGATTAGCAATTTGTAAGAGCTATTTATAACCATAAATTGCAGCCAATCAAACCGCCCTTGTCTTTTATAGAAGTGTGTTTGAGTTCCAGCGAGGCTGCTTCAGCCTGAAATGCAATATCCTAAAAGAAACAGCTGTTCCTACATACAGATGGAGAATGAATGAAGGGGGTGGGGGTAGGAAAATGAAACATGGAGAAAAAGAGACATGCACAGATGTGACCTTATCAAAGCAACTTGAATCTTCTACATTGCCTAGCACTGCTATGAGCGCGCCAAAAGCAGGGATGTGATTACAACAAAAGTAAGGGACAGTTCTCTTTTCTTTATAAACTCTTCCTCTGTAGTTCTTGCAGTCAGCCCAAAGAGACTGAAGATTACCATGTAACATGACAGATTACATTAATTCACATTGTTTTAGTACTTTATGGCTTTAGCCTCTTACCCTAGACAGCCAGATGCATACAAATGCTCTTCTAGAACCCTCTTATTTTTAGGGGCAGTTGTGGCCTACTGGTTAGTGGGGTCAGGCTTGTAATCAGCAGGTTGCTGGTTTGGTTTCAGTGCTGGCAGGTAGCAACTGAAGTGCCTTTGAGCAAAGGCACCTAACCCCAATTGCTCCCTGGGCACTGCAGTGATAGCTGCCCACTGCTCTGGGTGTGTGTGTGGTCATGACTTGCAGTGTGTGTTCACTCCTCACCAGTGATGGGTCAAATGCAGAGGTCACATTTCGGGTATGGGTTACCATATCTGACAAAAAAGTCAACTCTCACTTGTCACTTTCACTTTTGACTTTTTCTTAAATCTGCTGAGTGACATGGCACCTTTTATATGATTATTAGTCAACTGACTGGGTGGTTACCAGTGCCATGCTGTGGGGCTGTATATTTACACAATAAGTACAATAGTGTTATTCTATACTTACATTGTGATTACACTTTTAAGTAACTTTATTTTTAGGTGTGATGTATTAACATGGCTATCAATATTTACATTTTTAGAATTATTAGTTTTTATTATGTACCCAATCAACCTCTTAGCTTCTCAGCTGTAATGTTTCCCCTAAAATGTATATCGATGCAGATATCAGAACTGAATTTATATTTTAGTCTCTTTTCTCTAATTATTCAGAATGTCACTGAAGATGGCTCTACCCTTCTGCTGTGCCCTTCCCGTGTTCGGTGGTCTTTAATCTTAATTATAAAACTATCATTACTGAATGAACCCGAGGCTGTGGCCGTCCACGCTCGGAATCAATCACGCAATGAGTCTGTTCTGCTGGAGAGCTACTTTCCTCATGTTCCCAACTAGAGCTTTTTCATTTATTCTCTTTTCAATTTTTGTAATTGCTGTTATCCTCACACTCATGAGGACCAGAGCATTGCTGCCCTCCCCTCTGAACTTCTGCACTTTAAATATTGAATATTGGTTTCACATACTTCATTGCATCGATCAGATTGAATTTTACAGGAATGAAAGAAGGTGTCCCCTCAATTTAGGAAGATAAAGTGCTTATTTTAACCAGAGCGTACCTCATTGTGCTGTGTTTTTTAAAACAAGGTCTGTGGAGGTTTGTGCTTGTCATAGGGCTACTGATATTTTTAATAAAGAAAACTGTATGCTGCGTCTTTTAAAAAAATTAAACAAGAGAAAAGTATTACACAAGCCCAGAAAACAACAGGGAGCTATTTATCCATTCATTATGCTGTTTTACTGCTTGGTTTACTGCGTATGTGTACTAGTCATTTGCCGACAGCCTGTTGGCAACTGCTGATAAAATATCCTAACATAGTAGAGATCTTAACAGTACTTTCACACTCTGTTAGATGTGAGAAGGCGTTAGATGGAAAAGCAGGACAAAAGCTCGCCAAATGCTCATCGCACAGCTGAATCCTCAATCCAAGATGGTTCAGTGTAGCTCTCCAGGCCTGCATTTGATATGCAAGGCTTCTGTGAGGACTAATTTCTTGAAAGCCTACTTTGCTAACCAAGGAGATGAAATTTAGGAGCAGTGAAGATGTCAGGACTGCATTAGACGGCCTGATCAAAGGCCTCCGGCAGGACTCCCTGTGCAACAGCCTTGTTTTACTGTTAAGGCAGCTTTATGTTTGAATTTTATGTGCCAATTAATTAGGTGCTTTCTAATATATGTCGAGAGAACTGTAAACTATTTAGAGAGGGGTAAAGAGAGACCAATCTGTGGTAAAGTTGTTTTGATTTATAATGGTCAGTGTTCACGTTCAGTAAGCAAAAGAGACAGCTGAGAGTGCGCGGTTGCCCTGCTGAGCTGCTCCAAACCAGGAAAAAGGATTTAAATGTCTTCCCTTGAAATCTAAATATTTAATTTCTTAACAGAGGACATTGCAGCCAACATTAAGTTTGGAGGAAAAGCGGAACATTATTAAGGCTAACATAGAGTGGCATGTTTTGCGACATTCATTTGATATAAAGGGTGAGCCTCTTTTTTCCTCCCACGCTTTTACCGCTTTTTGAAAGTGGGTGGAAAATGACATCACAGTCATTGATCTGTCTCCCGCCACTCCAATTATTCTTATTATGCTTTTTAGTTTAAATGGGAAAATGTATGTACAATGTTCACACTACATATACCATGAAAAACTGATGCTAATTCATTCATTTTATTGCATGTGTACCACAGGGTGCCATGTACAAATCAGCGTCACAGCAGTAGACACCCTTAAAGGGATGGTTCAATAAAAAATGAAAATTCATTATTCATTTTTTGGTTAGCATTTACTTATGGTGTTGACTTCGGAGTGAATGTTGACAGTGTTTTCATTTTTGGGTGAACTATCCCTGTAATTTGTGTTAATTTAGGGTGTGAATTATATATTGGACTCAAAACATGAAAGTTGGCTTGATTAGGTGATGTTAAATAGTCATTTTCACCACTTGGTATCTTGACGCTACCTACTTTCTTGGGCAAATAACCAGAAAAACCTCAGATGGTGTGAGTGGGATTTGATTCCTGATATGGCACCAACAACACCTCAATCAGATTTTTATACCTATTTGATAAGAAATAGTCATAGAGTTAAAAGTTGGAAAAGTAAAAGTTCGAAAAACTGATGTAAAATTGTAATTTTTGCCAACATAAGGTGAACAAATCACATTTTTATTAGCTGACCTAATGTACATAATGTTATTACTCCCATGACAAGCCATATAGGTCATGAAGTAAAAGCATTAAAAGTCTTCCTTTCGCTGGAATAAAATAGTTACTGACTGACCGTGAACAGCAACAGAATGTTTCTAGGTGTAATATTTGTCCAATATGTATAGTAATATGTGTGAACCATTTTCATATGCTATGTCATTATTTTTGTAAACACAATGTAATATTCCTTACACAAATACAGCTGCTTATCTTTCAGCATGAGGAAATGTTTTCCATCTATTTTTATATAATTCCTCTGCACCACATGTTTACGTTGCTAAGGGTGCTACGCAATGGTACACAGAATCATTGATCATAGCTGTGTTTTATCATGAATAAAGCTACTGACCAATGAGAATCAAGGAGTGGAACTAACTGTTTTATAATAACTTTAGTTTTATAATAAAGGTCTTGATCCACGTCCCACAGCAAGTTATTTATTTATTTACCTCTAAGATGATTTTATTTGAACCTTTAATAGAAAATGTATGTGAAAAACAAATTTCTATTCCAAACCAAACTACTGTAGGCCCTCTGTACCTGACTACTAAATGTATTTAACAAAACTGTCCATCTAATGAAAGGGAACTATAACCAAAATGAATAATTGGTTCTTGCTTGTCTTGAGACTAAATATTATGTAACATTTAGAATTATTTCTTTAATATACTACCTGTAACTCTCCTAATGCTTTAGAATTGCTTGGTGGTATTTGTTAGTAATTCAGCTTAAGCAGTCCTGATATTCAGTGCACAAACATTCAGAGCCAACATGTCAAATTCCCAGGAGACCATGTTGAATTGTTGTGGGTGTAGGGTTCATTTAGGCTAAAGGCATCCTGGGGTAAAAGGCCAAAGAACTAGAAATTTACTACCTAACTGTTTTTCAGTAATAGTAAAATAACGCAAAA
>JAZGTK010002281.1:0-32758 GCA_036877625.1 Ambastaia sidthimunki
GTTTTTGTGGTGCAGTAGCTAATTGTTACATAGTGGGGATGACAGCTGAATGTAAATGAAGTGGGGAATGATGTGTCATGGCAGGCTGCTCTTTTATGGCCGCTGTCAGTGTCCAGCTGTGGTTCACATTATCAGGGCTTTCATTATGTGAAGTGAATAGAACATTCATTATTGTGGCTTTCATTACCAAAGCATGCAGATCCAATCAGCGACTGGAAGCCATTCAAAGTGCTGCTCTCTGAAAGACTGTATTAAACACCAGCCGGGAGACATCCAGGTGCCAACAGGTTCCTTTCATGTCTTAAGTGAACGCAGCCTGTAGTTTACAGATTCTGAAGCAGGGCTGTTATTTTCTTTACGTCCAATAGCCATGAAGTGCGAATGATAATGTTGAGGAGAAACATAATGCTTAAGCGAGTGTGATTATCGAAATAAATTTATGCATTTACAGTCGCATTAAAGGCACTTAACTGCAGAGGAGAATCCATTCGGTTTTTTTTGCACTCATTTGGTCTCTGGAGTCTCTGTGGTCCCTACAGCTAAGTCTTTAGTTTTTACATTGTTGTAGCAATCCCACAATACAGCTCTCTTCTTTCCCCCAGGAGCGACTTTCTCGCCTCCGCAACGCTGCAAAAAACCGACAGCTGCAAAATATTTGCTCTTTATTTGTACAATTTGTACATTTTTATCAGCTTTAATTTCAATTGTTCCATTCTCTACAATTTAGTAGTATTTACTTTTTTCCCTGAAGTCCACTTATGATGCGAGTCGAAGTCAAAGTTTTGTAGACTGTTTTCTAACTGTTTAGAAAGTGTGTATATGTATGTATATATTTGTGTGTGTGTGTGTGTGTGTGTGTGTGTGTATCTCAGTGTTTGTCACTCTGTTGTTCAGTGTGGGGCAGTCCATAATATGTCCTAAAACGTTTAAAATCTGAAGTCATTTTTTTGTGTAGTTATGCACGATGCATCTCTGATGTAGATAGTGAGTCAGCATAACCACATCATTGTAAACTCAAACTAAACGATGTTCTGATCTGAATCAGTGTGTTCATGAACACTAACAGCCTGTCGTTTCATACTTTAAAACATGATGTTACTGATACTCTATATGAAAAGCGTTCGCACCCGGTAACGACACCCACTCCAGTCACGTCACCGCGGATGGACCGTTTTGTCCGTAATCGTTTTGTTATTCGAGTCCAGCTCGCACTTTCCTTCACATTTATTTGGGACTCCGTTTTATGCGTAGGTTCGTGTATTTAATAAATCTCCCCACACACTTGTTGTGATATCTGTGTGATAGAGAGCCATTAGGAGGTAGTGTGTCAGAGGCAGAGAGAGAGAGAGATTAATGGCTGTGGTTGGTGGTCTCTGACCCCCCTCTGCTATCAGCACTCCTCCTCCACCGTGTGCCCACACAACCTCACCTGTGTCATCCACCAGCGGAGCTCGGCTGGTTTATCTCACCTAACCCGCTTTCTCTAATGCCCACTCGCTCTTCCACCCCTCCCACTTCTGTATTTACTCGCCCGCTCTCAGTCACGCCCCCCCCAGCTTACGAGATGGGGACCTGTCGGCACTATCTCAGGACGGGTGCGTGTGGTGGGAGAGAGCGTAGCTTCTCTGATAATAGAATCCCATTACAGACCCGTCCAAGTTTCACTTCTCACTTATCAGTCTGTGTGCAGGCTCTCCTCCCCAAATAAAGAATAAAAAGTCTCATCACATTCGACTCGTGGAGTAAGAGGAAACTCATGCGCTGCGGCTATTCGTGACTCAAGTAATCCGTCCTTTCAGTTCGTCTGTGAAAAGCAACTATTTTTGTTTGCTTGTGTTATTTAGAGACCGTTTTGTTTGAGGCTCACGCAACCTTTGTTGAAAGCCACCAAGTGTCCAGTGTGATGATTCGCTGGCCTGTCAGGAAGTACAGTGACAATTAAATGAGCATTGAATTGTCTCTTCGATTGTAATGGTTTCTTTTTAAGTGTCGTGGCTTGACCTTTGAGTGATGGGATAAAACAAGTTCATCACAATAACATCAGTTTTTTTCAGCAAATGACACAAGCAGCCTCACTGTCTGAAATAATAATTTATTTAGTTTATCAATACATGAACTCTTGAATAATGTTTCTCTTAAATAATGTAGCATTTGATGATGTTATTCAGCTGAAATTAATGTGTGTGGTGGCAGAAGTACAATCATGTAAATTATAAATGTAACTTGTGTAATGATTTTTGAAGTTTATAAGCATATGTAGTACATGTAATATTTTGCACAAAAAAGGATATAAATAAAAACAAAAAATACAATAAATGGCAAATGGTATTGCATACATAAATTATTGCAAACATAATCGAAAGTAACAATTAAATAAAAATGGCTTGATTGAAATCCTTGTTTTTGACATAGAAATTACAGATTACAAAATATTTAAAGTCTCATGTTTGCTTTGATAAAACTGTACTTTTCTGTCTTTTATTCCAGGAGTTTTTTGAGAACCCTGCGTTCAGGCCAGACGGACTGAAACTTTACCCTACGCTGGTGATCAGAGGAACTGGACTGTATGAGCTGTGGAAAACCGGTCGATATAAAAGCTACTCTCCCAGCGCTCTGGTGGACCTGGTGGCTCGGATACTAGCGCTGGTCCCTCCGTGGACACGCGTGTACCGTGTGCAGAGGTGGGCGGGGCTTACCGGTTAAATCATTGTAGAATGAACTATTGTGTGAAGGAGCTGTCGCACTAGATTTTGTCTTTTTTTTTTCTTTACTAGGCACCAAAGTTACGTTTGGTGAACTCTGACCTGCTAATTATTATAACAAAAAATTATTTGTTATAATAACAAATAAATTAAAAAATTATTAGTTATTTGGCCAACAGAGGATCTGAATGTCACAGATTAACCTTTTGAATGAAATTCAAACATGGCGGAAACTCATTTTGTTGCTTGGCATCAATGCAAGTTTAAATCGATACAAACTTAAGTTTATAAGAGATGTTTGTGGCTTTAAAGGAATATATTGCATGTTTTGACATTAAGCCTTTAAGTATGACATCATTTCCTGTTACCTATAATTATGGTGGGGTTGAAAATAATTTGGCATGTTTCAAATCTGCACAGAGGACAGCTGTTGATCTCTTCTCTCTCTCAGGGATATCCCCATGCCATTGGTGAGTTCTGGGGTGGAGCACGGCAATCTAAGAGAACTGGCATTGGCCAGAATGAAAGACATGGGGACTGAGGTAACCTTCACTGGAAGGAATCTGTTTATTTGTTTCGTATATGAATCTACAGCCACTAAGTACAAACCATGTCTCTGGTTTCTGCAGTGCAGGGATGTAAGAACCAGAGAAGTGGGCATACAAGAGATCCATCACAAAGTTCGACCGTACCAGGTAGTTAACGTTCAGCGTCACGAAAATACATTTGCAGAAGCTTGTTTTAAAGAACGTGCAGTAACGGAAAGAGCCTCACGCAGGTGGAGCTGATCCGCAGAGACTATGTGGCCAACGGGGGCTGGGAGACCTTCCTGTCTTACGAGGATCCTGAGCAGGACATTCTGATTGGTCTTCTGCGTCTTCGCCGCTGCTCGCCGCAGTCTTTCCGGCCGGAGCTGAAGGGGGGCGTGTCCATCGTTCGAGAGCTTCATGTTTATGGAAGTGTGGTCCCCGTGAGCAGCCGAGACCCCAGCAAGTTTCAGCACCAGGTAAAAAACACTTTATTTCTGCATGTGACGCGTTGACAAAGTGGTGTTAATGTCCTCCGAGGAAATTGTGTAAATTTGATGGTTAAAAGTGTAGATTTAATGTTTGAAAATCATTTTACTTATGTCATTTTCTAAAGTAAACTAGAGAGATGTAAATTGCTCTGAACTGTTTTAGAAACCTAATTTTCCTGCAATTTAAGGCTTTTGAGTTATGTGTATTACACATCTCTCTCTCTCTCTCTCTCTCTGTGTGTGTAGGGTTTTGGGATGATGCTGATGGAGGAAGCGGAGAGAATAGCCCGGGATGAGCACGGCTCTGGAAAACTGGCTGTTATCTCAGGTATCATAAATATTCTCAACGCTAATGGAAAAAAGCTCCATTTTGTTGGTTCGTCGTTCTCTCTCAGTGAATGAATATAATACATTCTGAAATGCACCTTTTCAAATCTGCTGCAGGATGGAGATAACAGCATTTGGGGAATAAATGAAAATCTGCATTTATATTATTCTGTCTCAGAGTGTCAAGTGTGTGTTACTTTTGTACTCGCGTGTGTAACACAGAAAGCAGAGACAGGAAAAACAGAGGGCTTGTGTCATACTGTTGTAGAGGAATAAACATCCAAATTTAAAGTGAACATACAAAAATCTCCTTATCCTTACAGACAATACTGTGTCAGTACTATAGAAAAATGATGGGTAGTTATATAGTTTTGAGTTAAACTTCAGTAGCAGATATAGTTTATTATATCTAGAATTTAGAATATAGAATTTATTGTTTTCATGAATATCTGTTTCCATGGATCAGTTCAAAAATGTTCAAAAAAGTAAAAAAAATATGCAGGGAAATATTGCCGCTTATTACTGTTTTTTATATTATTGCCCATAAATGAAAATGATTTATGATCATTCTTTTTTGTGTCCATTTAGTAAAAAACATTTTTAATGTAACCGTAACCAGATTTTGCTGTTTTACTTTATACACTAAACTTTTTGAGTCTCTTAGCAACAAGATCTTTTCAGACTTCGTTACCACGGTACAATGTCCGAAAATATTACCCCTTTAGTAAACATTCTCAACTGTTTATTTCATTTATGCACCTTTTGAGGGCAAAAACATTCCACATGATGCCTTCATTAAAGTTTGTAAGTCAGCAAAAGAGGCTGTTTTAATTCATTTCATGTTCGTTTCAGGTGTTGGAACCAGGAACTACTACAGAAAAATGGGTTATGAACTGGAAGGGCCATATATGGTGAAAAACCTTTATTAACCCGCATTCAACTGAGAGAAAACAAAACATGTTTCCTGCAGAACATTCATGTCAGCTAGGTCTATAACTAGACCGGGGGAGTGTGTGTGTGTGGTCCGCACAGTCCAAACATTGATGAAACATTGTTAAAACATTGCTGTTCTTTCACATGCCAGACAAAGAGTGTATTCTGTACCTGTTTAAATATGAAAACTATGTGTGTATGAATGCTTGTTAGACATGTACATTCTTTGCTCTCATTTACAGAGTTTGGTGTCTGTCCTTGTGTAGGGTAACAGTCATTTTCTTAACATTACTTTTGGTCTCTGTTGACAACATTGGATGTAATGGGGGACAGAAATGCAGAGACTCGTTGTTATCAGATGTTAATAAAAACATTTTTTCTGTGAATTTAGAGGACAGAAATAATTCAAAAAAATGTAGCTTGGCACATTTTGATGAATTCACAGCTTTTCCTGTTCAATACAACCTTAATTTTAAACATGGATTATTTGCAATTAAATATTTTTGGATTTGCATGAAAAGCATCATTTGGTTTTTTTTTTTTTAAATAAATGATATTTATCTGGGATTTTAGTTGTTCTCACTTGATTGTATGTAAATCACATGTTGGCTTAACAGCCTGGAGGTTTGTTGAAATTTGTTGAATGGATATAATACAGCCATCACTGAACATTGAAAATAATTCATGGGTAAGATATCATGTGGTCTCCCGTCTGGCTTAAACATGAGAAAATGCCGCCAAAATGACTGAAATCCAATCGCTTCTATTTTTGACAGAATGAAAAGTTGCTTTCGTTTTTCACTGTAACTGCTCTCTCACTTTACTGTCATCACACCACCAATTTCTGAGAAATGGCGTCCGGCGGGCCGGGATCTCTCCACCGTGAGAGACCTCATGATATGCCTGCTGATGGGTTTTTACTGCTTCATTTGACATCGTAATACCCGATTATATCGCCATCTCTGCTTGTGAGTCAAGGTGTCAGTGGAATGAAGACTGAGCGCTCTTTAAAGCTGAGCTCGGATGAGAGCAGTCAGATCTGTGGGTTTGTCATCACAGAAATGGTTTCCAGTAAATGGAAAATGTTCCTCAACAACAGGCAGATGTTGTTTGGCCCCCAACCCACAACAAAGCCACGATTTAACAATGGTTTCTGAAATTTCCCGTCACTGACCCTTTGTCATGACTTTAAACTGTAACTTTTGTGTCTCTATCTCTGTTTGAAACATGAAATTGCAGATTACTTCACATTCTGTTCATTGTTGACGTCAAATAAAGCCAAACTGACACTTTCTGGGAAACTGGACCAAACAACTCAAATTATAAATCATTGTTATAAACTTACTGTTTTGAATTGGGGTAAGATAAGGAGATAATGTTGAAAACACAAGCTGTTTTATGTTCATTTTCACCCAAAAAAGTTACAGATGGCAGCTTTAATAAAACAATGCAGTTAACAATAAATAGTGACAACGTCACTAACTTTAAGACAAACTAAATTTTGCTTATTACAACGGGTTATTATAGTATATCATGGCCATTGTTCTCATAAGTAAAGCCTTTCCCACACAGAATTAATACCTGAGACGATGAGCTCAGAGAAGAACGAGTGCTCTGTTTAGATAATGTGCGTATTTCGATGCGGAGGTCGAGGTGAGCAATCGCAGCGTTTCATTTGCAAACCGACGAAGCGTGAGGAAAAGGGCAAAGTGTCTCCAGAGAGGGAAATGTCACGGATGAGATCCACTTAGGAAAGTCTCAGATGCTTTATATTATTGCCGGGGGAGGCCGTAGGGTTCCAGACCCCTTCGTGACCCTTTTTGCCTACTTTAAAGTCTGTATTATTCATCTTTGGCATTATTATGATCTTTCCGCTCAACACCGTACTTAACTCGGTCACAGTTGCTAACAAAGAACAAGTTTGACTGATGCTTTCGGGACCGATTGCAATGATTGGACGAACATTTTATGGTCCTGCACCTTCCACAGAAGATATATTAATATATTAAAACAACTTAGTGACTGATCGGGATGTGAAAAGACTTTCAACCAGCACAACAAATAAAATGTTTCTGGAAAAGATCATCTGCCCTGCCTTTAATCCTAGTAACTAAATCCAGGCGGATATTATTTATATCCATCACAAAGGGAAGACTGTAAATTCCTGCGAAAGATGGAGTACTTTCTCAAATCAAAAAGCTATTTGATTTCCTGTCTTGTGTGAGCAAAACCAACAAAAAAGGCCATTACAGTGTTGAAAATCTTGTCAGGGGAAAAACAGACGATCTCAATGATTGATACGTGAGCCATTTTTCACAGATGCACATTTCAAAGACTTGGAAAACTGAAATTTCCCCCAGTCCTGATTTTGGACATGGCCCACCAGCTGTGAAGCTTCAAAGGTTCCAGTCATTTTGACTTTCTATAATTAAACAGTCGCTTCAAGGTGTTGATTTTGGTGTGACCGTCCTGAAAGTTTAATTTCTTCTGTTTTGCTGTCTGACAACAGCACAAACTGAAGGGTTTTGAAAGACTGTCCTTTTAAATGCAAGCTAAAGTTGTTTCAGCAACCTGTGTTCTATGCATGAGGCAAACCTGAGGTTCAGAAACACGTTCTTCTGCAACACTGTTGACAATATAATTATTCTTTAATAGTCCCTTCAATAAATATGAAAAATCATTGACAATATCGCACAATTTAGCAAAGACTAAGATTCAGTTACATGGTTGAACAATTCATTTACCATCAGGGTCATAATCGAGAAGAGGGCGTGGTTTAGAGGCGGGTCAGAGGCGGAGCTGATGCAGGTCAGGGGCCAGGTCAGTGCATTACATACGCTCCTGTAAAAACACGGTACAGAGCAAGTTTATACACGGAAAGCAGGCGTTATGCTTAATTTAAGCATTTTACACAACAGGCCCTCATTCTTGTATTCATAAATGTTTTCTTTGATCTTCCAAACGCTTAATTTACATTTGTCCTATTTATTCCATTTTAAACAACAAAGCATCAACCTCTAGCTAATTTCAAGGCATTTTTATGCCTGAGACATGTGCACAGAATAATTTTTATTATTCACAAAACTACACAGCTACCGCACGGCAAGGTTAATCGGCAGAAAGATGCTAATTGCCCTTATTTAAACAGACTAAGACATTTGACCTTTCTGTATGGCTGCTAGCAGGGGAGCCAGGAACTAGTTTCTAGTAATTAGTGAATAGTTATGCTCTTCATCTATAGCCCGCGTCCTCCAACCACTTTGGTTATCAGATAGTACACATTACCTTAATGGGCAACTAAGTTAAGTGCTCAGCAACAAGCACTCAACAACAAAGCTTTCCCAGAGATCTTAAGCGTCCAGATGGTGTAACTAGTGAGACAAGAGTAACCAAAATAGCCACCTGCCTGCCAATGCTAGTGAAATGAGGCTTCAAAAATGAGGAGAATTTCTATTTCTGGGCTGTGTAATGTGGCTCTGACAATCACACGATGATGGTTTTTATACGAACCCTCATGTTCTTTTCAGAGCCTGTGAGACCCCACAGTCCTTTTTAGCAACTTAAAAAGCAATATTAATAAATCAGGTCAAAACTGTGGGACATTTTCTAATCTTATGAAAAATTATGATGTGTGTTCCTCAACTGGTTAAGCTCTGCATTAACACGCAAAGGTTGTGGCTTCGAAACCCATGCAACACACATTTTTACTAATTTGCATTTGCAAAAATGCATGAATGTAAAGCAAAATTTCACATTGATTACATTCTAAACATCCTTCATAAAAACATACTAAAAAAAAAAACACAAACAGAAGCAACATTACTGGACAACAATCACAGTTATCAAATCAGCTCAATCCACTTTCATATTATCTGCCTATAGTGATTGTTTTACATCAGAAGAACATATTAAAAGAATATCCAGGGACCTATTTCATTAGAATTATAAACCTACATGAATCTTGGATCCACACCAATTAAATGAAATCGTCTGTGACACACTGAAGCATATTAATGAGGTGATTTCACATGTGCTACTGTACTTTCTTCCATGACTCACCCGGTTGTTCTGGAATGCTTCTATCCTCCAGGAAAGTGATTCTTCCCAGCACAGCCCAGAACAAAACACCCAGACAGAAGATCTACGACCTGCCCACACTTCTGGAGACATGTAGAAGTCTGATGCTCAGGTAGAGGACAGAGCCAACCTGCTATGAAGATCATCTGCCAAAATCTGCCACCTGTAAAACATGGAACGGGAGTTACATTAATAACAACTGGAAACTGATAAATAGAAACAAAGAAAATGTATTTGCATATTTGCATAGGACAAAGTAAGAATGTAAGAGAAACATTACATACAGTGTTTGGTTGGCTAGTTTTGTTTGCTAATGCATTCTGCAAACCAACATTCATAACAAATAAAGATAATTATAACTATCTAGCTCTACATAACCGCAAAGTAAATGACTGTCCACATTGTCAAGCCCAATAAATCAGCCTCTTTAAAGCACAACACATCGATTGTCCCAACAGACAATGAAACGCAAGCCTGAACATTTATTATTTCAAACTGCTGATGAATAGATTTTTAAGCCAGTTCATTTCAAACTTTATCTGTAAGGTTTTGATGGGGCTG
The DNA here is from genome assembly GCA_036877625.1 of Ambastaia sidthimunki. NCBI lineage: Eukaryota > Metazoa > Chordata > Actinopteri > Cypriniformes > Botiidae > Ambastaia > Ambastaia sidthimunki. The sequence continues at coordinate 9,619 of JAZGTK010002281.1, forward strand.
AGATACTCGGTCTCGGTATTGATTAACAGAGAAGGTCTGAAAAAGATTCAAACACATTTTGTGACTTTAAAGAAAGTAATTTAAAGAGGGCAAAGGGCACCTTTTTGTACATCAGCAAAAACTTTAATACAACTGATCGATAAGACACAATTTAAAGCAGCAATCTGTAACTATTTTTGATTAAAAACTAGCTGTTAATTTTTATTAATAAACTAAAATCACTTATTGAGCATGTAAGTTTATATTAATGATTTATAATTTAAGGTGTCGGTCAGATTTCAAGAAATGTCAGTTTAGCTTCATTTGACACAAAGAAAATTGTTAATTAACCTGCAATTCTATGTTTCAAACTGAGATGGCGACAGAGAGGCAAAAGTTATGCAGCTTTAAAAGCAGAAATAAAAAATACTGTTTGCAAAGATGCAGCAATAAAGCACGTGTAAATCATACATTTTAATTTCTTCACTGAAAACAAGATCTGCTCCAGGCAATCTAAAACATTAAAAGTGTTTTCTGTCGGAGGGCTACCAAAGTCTTTATCTATCATGCAAATATCCTGTATAAGTTAACAAGTACTTTTGTAGTCGTTTGTTGTTTATAACAGCTTAGCTATGAGTGAAACATTAGATGCATTTTCATGCCTCCTGGCTAATAAAAATGAAAATTACACAATGCACTCAATAACTCCAAATATAACATGAAATCTTGTCTAAGTGCAAAACAGGCTCATAAAAACTGCCCTTATTTTAACTCCTGTGAGTCACTGGCATTTTAACACCATATTTGTTTGTCTGTTTGTTAGCAGTGCATAAAGTTTGGAGAATTAGGTTACATAACAATGTATAATTAGATGAATTTATAATTACATTGTTTTTCTGATAGCGTCTTGATCACTGGTCACTGATTTTTCATTATTTTTAACAAAAGAAGTTAAAGATTGCAGCTTTAAAGACTTCAAAGATCTGATGTGGGCTTTTGTTTCTTTTGTCATGCATAATACCTTCTTTCATATTAACAAACAGAAAGACATAAACATCATACATCAATTACCCTGGCATGCTATTTTTTTAACTATAATTGAATAACTCGAAACTTATCCTTGAAACCGAGGTAAACAGATAGACATCTAATTGTTATTTTTTTCATCAATGTTTTATTGTTATTTATTTTAAACAGAAATTGTTATAACAACCTTTTAAAAACCTGCAAACTCATGCAACTCAAACTGAACTGTTTCCTTATCGAAACTTTCGCCTTTTTCAGACATTTGCGCGTCATGCGCCGTCCTGCGTTTCTATTGGTCAATGGCCTTTCTGAGCGCTTTCGTCATACGGAAACGCCCACCGCGATATAAAAGTGACCGGTGACAGCTCGAGGTACGTGACTGAAAATACAACAATTCTCGCATAATAATATAAAACAGCGTTTATAATATTATTATTTATTGTTTTGTTATGTTTTCGCTGTGCATGTATTTCAGTTTATTTTTTTGCCGCAAAAACAACTTTTAAAACCGGACCAGTTCCCCGTTTCAGGTTAGCTTAGTTTTAGCTTTAAGGTTATATTTGCAAAGAAATCAAACTGTATTTATCGTCAAAACTGTATTAATATTAACTAATATTATATACTAATTTATACTAATTTAATACTAATACAGTTAATACTAATATTAACTGTATTAACTAACTCTACCCAACTTTTTGAATGTGGTTAAACAGCTGACACACTGTCACTTTGTAAAGTTAAATGTCAGAGATAAAGAAACCTCCACGATAACCCACCAGCATGTCCGGACCACCTGAACAGCCTGTCACACCCACCTAACTCACCAATTATTTCCTCTTTTTTTACTTTGGTGCTAACTATAGCAGCACATGTCTTACCAATTACCAAAGAATCGCATGTTCTTCACACAGACAGTGAGATTAGCTGAGATATAGCCCAACTTTCGTGTTTCTCTGCACCACATTTCTTAGTCCAGAAACTTTTTGATGTCTTTGTTTGGAATGTATTCAAATAGGAAGAACAGTTTTTTTTTAATTCTCTATAACTTTGCTGTTTGGGACCCGTCCGTCATCACTCCACCATCGATCTCTCCTATTCACTGACTTCATATTTGCTTATATAGACTTATCGTGCCATTAAGTCATTCTGGTGAAATCAATTAAGAACGTGGCATTAATAGCCATCAGTGAAAATGACTGCAGAGATCTTTCCATAAAACACAGCAGTGTCTCCCACAGACATGTGGACATGCCTGGATGCCCTTAATCGCCTCATATAACAATAAAACTTTGCCCTGGCGTGATGAGGGGAATGAAATAACATCGTCCAGAGAGGCTTCCAATCACACTGCGTCACAGAGGTGAATAAGATCACTTATAATTGCTTATTTGGTGAAGAACTGACTTCAGTTCGACTCTGAGGTGGTATCACAATGCGTTGAGGTGTTGGGCTGATTCTGTGGTTCAGCCACTGCTGTAATGCGATGTGGCACAGAACCAATGAGTTTCTGTACAGATCTCTCTGTGTGCGTATGGTGTCTAATTCCAGGTTCGCTTAGAAAAACCAGTACACAAATGCATTGGGTTCAGGTGATGGGCTATTTTTTGTTGTTTATGGTTTAGGAATAAGTTATCAAAGGTTGAATATTGGACCTATCGCATTAATATTTGTGAGGCTTATTGGTTTATTTCCTGAATGAGACAAATGCCTAAAATGACTGTGAATATGGAGATTAGTAAAAAATCAGGATTTGGGTATATTTTTGCATCCAATCCTCGTTATTTAACAGCCTTTGGAATGACATAATTAGGAAGATCAAAGGAGGTATTGTTGCTTAACAGAAGGTCTAATCCAGACCTATATTTGATATTAGTTAGTATTTCAATAGGTTTTTCCTAATCCTCGGGCACTTACAATTATTATGTAATCGTTTAAAATAATGAACTGCACTTTGGCTTACCTGAGACAAATGCAATAAAGTTTTTTATTGTAATGCGAGCTTTCCTGACTGACCGCTGTAGAGTTTGAACACTCAGTGGGAAGAGCTGTAGTTTGAGTGCTTCTGAGTGCTTTTACACGCTCTGTAAGACCCCGGCATCCGCATATCCAAGTATGAGATGGATATACAATACTGGTTGTTAAAAGCCTCGTTTTCTATTGTAATATGTTAGACACAACTGTAGTTCCGGCCTACAAATTCTGCATGAACATATTTGTGCAGTTGTATGAGATTTCTTTCATATAAGTCAGATGACTCTCTTATTCCTGCTGGTACGGTTTTGTCTTCCGTTGTGTTGTCCTACCATCCATGGAGACTTCTCTTTGCCTCTGGGAGACTTTGTTTTTCTCGTCTACGCACTGCTCAACTGTAAATTGCATTTCGGTCTTAATTTGCAACTCACTCCCCAGCCACTGGATTGCTTGTTAAACGCAAGTTATCACGGCTAAGTTTCGGATAATCAATTAATCGACTGGAACTACATTTGGACGTATGCGGTCAATACATTGTTATATAAAACTAACGAATTTCTCGCTCGCCAATTGAAAGATGCGTATTTTTAGCCCAGGTAATTTCTTTTGGGGTGGAGAAAGAGGTGACGTTGGCAGTTTCTCGTACGTCAGCGTTGACTAGGGGTTGTATGGCTGCCCAGGTCGTGCGTAATACCCCTGTTAGTGTAGCCCCATCCACAGATGCTGGGGGGGCTGATCCAGAGGAAGGGGTGTGTCGTTATAAGAGGGGAGAGAATGAGAGCCGGCAAGCAGTGGAACAATCCTAGAAGCTGAAGATTGGACATAACCGCTACACTTCAAGACTGAAAGTGAGAGAGAGACAAAGACTAAACCTCAGACTGCAGGTAAAAGTGTCACGATGATTTTGCTCTCGTTTTGTGTATTAGATCCAATTTCACAGTGAATGATGAGGATTATGCCACCGGTTGCTGGTCTTTTCTGCCCGTTGCGACAGTATATTTATTTATTTACAGTCCATTTTTTTGTGAAATTGATGATGCATTAATGTTAGTTAATATTTGTTGTTCAAAATGACAGCAGTTGTAGTTTTGCTGTTCATTATCACAATCAGTGTTTTATAAGGGGGTGTATGAATTCGGCTAATATTAATGTGACAAGGTTTTTTGGTCCCTGGGTGATGTTTTAATGATTAGGGCTGCTAATCTTTTTCCACTAGTCATGGTTTTTCCCATGAATCATCTTCGTTACCAATTAACCAACATGATATCAAAACCATATAAACTTAGTATAAAGTTAGAACATGAGCTGTTTATATTCTGTTGCTTGCAAAGTTTGGTAAAAAAAAATGTTTTTTAAGTTTGTTTTTGGTACTTTGGTTAATAAGCAACATTTTTGGAAGTTGTATTTCTTAACACAGAATATATATTATTATAAATATAGGATTATTTGGATGTATACAATTTAGGGGTCCACTTAAAATTGAGAATGCATAATAATATTCTAGACAAAGAACTAGACAAATTCTATTCTAGAGCTTTATTATCTCTGTGATCTGAGTGGCTGTTTTCGTTCTGAAGTCAGTGAAGAGGGGAGCACAGGCTTTTTGACCCTAAAATTACTTCATAATAATTTCATAGATAGGTGATTATTTTTTAAAGCTGTAATTAAACTACACAGAATAGAATGTGGTCTGCTGAAACTCTTTTCATCAACTACAGACTGGAAATTGTTTAATATGTATTTTTATTCCAATATTTTATGTAATTTCAACCTATAAAGAAGAGCAACGTGTATTTTTTTTGTTAATACCGCAATTTTCTGCTTTTAGGATGATGGCTAATTCATATTAGTGTATAGGCACCAAAACTGGTATAAACAAAGAGCCAGGCACTAAAATATGCATTAAAATGCTAAACTTTACTGATGCAGCAATATCACAATGTTTGATTTGTATATAAACAGATGTTTCACATAAATGTACCAAATCACGAGAAATAACAATTCGCTCAAACCAGTAAATAGAGATTTAAATTTAACAAGCATTAATAAAACATCTCTTTTAAAACCTGGAAACCTGTGTGTGCATTCTTGCATGCCATAAATAGCTGCACACCTGTTCTACACCTGAATCTATAGTAAACTGCAGTATACAATATATGACATGCCTGAAAAATGCTGCTTGCATCAGGATGAAAATGCAACCGGTAATAAAACTCATTTAATGATGAATGCAAAATATAAACATGAATGCATTTGTGTCATTTTGTGTCATTGTTGAACCCTGCAGTGCATTAGAGAGTCCAGTTTTCCTCAGATTAATAACCTTTACATGTTAAATTGATTTTAACCCAGAGTCCATTACTGCAGAAATGTTGCCTGCATAATTACTCACATCTATCAATGACTGTACCCTCTTAAACAGAAGTGTAAATCTATTAAGTCAATGAATGTTCTCAAACACTGACGCTTGAGCAATTTATTTAATGTGAATTGCAGTGAAAAACACTGTTGTAGTTTTGTCAGGATCAGTCAAACAGATATAAGGGCAGCACAGCCATTTCTAGCATTCGGTTTTATCGATTACAGTGACGTATAATCGTGACGCTTGATTGATTCTGTCGTATGGATGTGGTTTAGCTGTTACTGAACTTAGAGCTGTTCGGCAGCTGTAAGTTTTTAGTTATTGCACTCTGAGACTGTGGACTACATCATGCATATAAATTTAATTCTGACACTCATTGTATATATTATTATTATTCAAGCGTAACTTTCTCAGAAGTCTGACTTATTTCGATTTCACATCCAAATCTCAAAACCTTCTGAAGAAAATGTGACGTTCTGTGAGTCAAGCCGTATCTGTGCATTTGGCAACTTTCCGTCACCTTTGCCTTTGATTTTAAAAGGAACTGACAGTGGCATTTATTGAATTTTCTCCTCACAATGGAAATATCGTGGCCTCAGAAATAAATAAAGAAATAAAGTGTTTTCTCTCCACTCTTTTCTTTATGCTAAATTCAATGCTCATTGTCATGGCCATGAGGAGGATAATGCAAAGATTGCTGCTGTTTTCCTAGTAAAGAGGCTGTGTGTGTGTGTGTGTGTGTGTGTGTGTGTATGGGGGGGTTGCCTTTTATTGGGAACAAATTTGAACCCAAACCTCAGCAAAACCTGACAAATCTGAGCAAAACCTCCTTTCACTATAGAAATCTAGTTAATAAAGTTTATTAACATTGTAAAAATGCTGAATGTTTTCTGTTAGGGTTAGTGTGGGTTAGGTTATAGTTTTTTATAACTAGCTGTGTATAATAATAATAATAGAAGGCTATGGAATGTTACCATTTAGATCTGTGCGTGTGCGTGTGCGTGTGTGTGTGTGCGTGTGCGTGTATGTGTGTGTGTGTGTGTGTGTGTGTGTGTGTGTGAGGACTATGATCATTTGCAACTCGCAGCCCTCCAGCAATCGCCGTGCTTTCAATGAAAGTAACCATGCGAATCCTCCATTCCTCAGTGAAAATGGTTATGACACTGAGAGGAGGTCAGATTATTCCCATATCAAACCCCTGCCAAAAAATAACTGCTGGATGAAGCAAACAGGTGAGCTATCATTTGCTATGAAGAACATTCACATTCAGGATAAAATAGTCACGGAATGATATTAATGTGGATGAGAAGTTGCTACACAAATACCAATAATTGTTATTGTTGCTTCTGGCATGACATCATTTTCAAACACAAAGAGAAAAACACGATACAGAATTAGCAAGAAAGATCATTTCACAGAACCTTGTGTTTAAACATCTGCCCAGCAAACAATCTTTAGGTTGTAGAATGTTACCCTAACATTCCATTAATTAACAGAAACGTTAAAAATGTTATTATAAACGTTCTAGGAACGCTCAGAACGTCATATTAACGCTTGGTTATAAAAATGCTATTCAAACATTTTCTTAATTCTTTAAGGATTTTAAAGCGTTCTACTAACATCTTAAGCATAATCTTTTAGATATAGGATAATATATAATGTTAAAAACGTTATAGTAACATTCATGTTTTGAGAAGAACTTTGAGAGAACGTTCTCTGTTAGCTGGGTCTGTGCTTCAGCCGTGGTGCGGGGACAGAATGAGAATATATCTGGTGTTTACTGTGGAGGTGATATGATCAGCTGGCTGCGGGAGAAGGCAAGCAGGCCGGCCTAATCGGATTAGACACATGCCCTTAGATTTGTCACTTCATGTGGGTAAAAGCTACGGACAAAGCAGGTTCTGTATGGAGTAATCTATCACCACAATACTACATAATAGAACCCGCTACATACCGACAAATGATTCTATATGAATGTAGCTCACAAATCAACGGCATTTCAATTTTCTCCCAGATGCATTTAGATGCATTTTATCTCCTCCAGGAAATCCACCTTGAGTCATTTTCTCATATCTCTGATTTTATATTTTCTATATCCTCCCATTTTATATTTCAGTGGTTTCCCCTAGAAAATGAAAAGTTAGAGATTTCAGTATAAACTCTCATCAAATTCTTCCAACACTTTTTTTCTGAGCTATAATCTCCATTCATTTTATATACTTGTACATAATGTCAATGATTTTCTCATAATTCTCAAAAGGACTTTTAGGGCAAACATCTAAGTTGATACGTAATTAAATCATATCGTAACCTGCTCCTTTGGAGCACAATAAAAGCCGTCAGAAGTATAAACAGAATTATTTTAACATTCACAACACAGTATTGGAGATAGAGTCACGGTATTAGTTCTACACCTGACAGATGTTGAGTCTGACTCTTCATTTACCTAAAGCTTAATTTTTTCCCTCCAGCTGCTTTCGTGTTTTCCATTATCTCCGACACACACTTTTAAAAAGCCATTACAGCAGGAGATGATTGAGAAGAAACTCCATCAGCCTCCAGATTGAAGTGTATTCATTAGTTTAGCGATTTAAAGGTTTGGAAAACTTTTGTGCGTCGTGATTTTAGTGCGTTTCTCGTCCACACCAGAGCTTGTGACTGTATATGTTTATTTGCTCCCAGAGACGTCAGACTCAAACTGCATCTTTGCTCTGGATTTGCAGAATGAGTTTTCTGGCTTCCATCATAAAAGCTTTTAGAAGTGTGTTTCTCTTCTATGCAGTCGTGACTAATGTGTGCTGGCGCAGCGCGTGAGTCAGAGTTAGACGAGAACCGCATTCGCTCGCTCCCGCACTCATTTCCTTCTCATTATGCCACACACACACTAATTCAGACGTTAATTAGAGCCTATGATGAGTTTCCTTAATGAACTTCAATATGTGTGTGGAAAAAAAACAGATGCCGGTTTGCAAATTTTGAGGTTTCATTGGTGATGCTATTGGTGGTTAACCCACAGAGATATAAAAATGTAACTTTGTGCTACAATTTCACCAAATCTTTCTAAATCTGTTCGCTTTGAGTGACGTGATGTTATCTGCAGTGGGCCGCGTCTTTGGCTTCGGGGGAAAATTGTGCTCCGGGTTTTATCTATAAATGGCCGATTATCGGTTAATATTGGGGATTAGTGAGAATTAATTTAGCTGATTGACACCGGAAGGGTCAAAAAGGTGTTTTCAGCTGATTAGCTACAGGTCATATTGACTCTGTTTGGATCCCAAACACAAGAATGGACTCGTAAATAAAGAAACTACAGTGATGAAATGAAAATGAGAACAGCAAACAAGGTCTGAAAACCAGATTGCTGGATGTTTTGTGTAATCCGATATGACTCATTTAGAATCCCTGGTGCAGCCAAATTACAAAGTTAATGACATTAGTGGAGCATACAGAATATATCCTGAGACCTCTTTAAATTTCCGGTTAAAAAAAACAGAGCTTGGAATGTTAGGAAAACCATCCGATTACAATTGTAGACAAGTCTGTACTGTACTTCCTGTGATTACATCATTGAATACATCACGAGGGCTGAAAATGGTCACCAACAAAATATCTTCATTCAGAATCCCATTGGCTGCTTTGACTAACTCTCTGCTGTTTGTTTGTTTGTTGCAGTGTGTGTTCAGTGTTAAAGTCATGAAGACACCGTTTTGGACCCTTTTACTTTTAAGTTTGTGCAGACTGGGTCACAGTGACTGCCAGGGGGACTGTTTAACCTGTGGACTCCTGCTTCCTGAACACCAGGCTTTTAATACATTGGTAAGTGTCAGAGCCCTATAGCATCATGTTTAATTTAAAGCACAGTATACATTAGCCTCATTTTAATCCAGTCTTTTGTGTGTGTTCAGTCATGTTTTAACTGCAAATCCTAAAACACATTGTGTACAGAAATTCAGATTCTGTTTATTTGCTTTACCACGTTTAAAAAGTCCAGAGACAAAATGTATTGATACTGTATGACAGTGACATTCTAGAGAAAAGCAAATTTGTGGCAACAGTTTAAAGAGAGACTTTTGTGTTCCAGCTTGGCAATGCTGCTGTACACAAAGTACAGGACTGTTAAGACTGTGATGTGACTGACTGATGCTCTTGTATCGGAACAGAAGCAAATCCACACAAGCCAGATTCATCATCTAGCAGAAAGCCTTCCTATAGGAACTTTTGATAACTTTGAGAAAACTTTAGCCAAAGTTCACAGAGCGCTCCCTGTTAGCTGGGCCCCTTTTTTTACAGGAACACATACAGAAGAATCTATTAAACATAAGTTTTTGTTATGTTATACACTGTGTTTTACATTTTTACCGCTAACGCTTCTAGCTAAGCTGTAAATGAAACACAAACAGCTTATAAATGTTATGAGGAAACTGTGATAGGAATCAACTTGGTTAAGTTGGTCGGTCGCTGTCACAAAAGCCGTTGTAATCAAGTCACTAATGACTGCAGAGCAAACAGCTGTGTGGGGTTATTGGGGTAATGCTGTCCATAATTGCTGCTGTGAGGCTGTCAGTCGCCGATGCCGCGGGTAACAGTGACTGACACCATGTTGAGGCGCTTTTGCCACAGCTAGATGGACCCTTGGGGACGTGGTTTTCCTCTGTGACATCAGCTCACTCCGCTTGCTCATACAGCATTTATTTGTACTCTCATACATCATGTGTGTGTTCCAAAACAGATACTTTTATAGGTACTTTTATATTCTTGAACTGTGCTGAAATGAATTCGGTTTTGTGTCTCCATCTGACATTTAATTCTCAACGGTCAATTAGTTTTCATGCATGAGATTTCTAGTTTCACTTCACTGCTGTATCATTTATCATCCGTTCATACATCTGTGATATATAGGCAGCTTTCAGCGGCTCATAATCGTCCTGGAGGCTGAACAGAGTCTCATGAACATTGTGTGTAATCATCCAGCTGAGAATCACACACGCAATGAAGATTTTTATCCCCATTCTCGTCACTCAATTATCATATCATTTCTCGCATCGACGCCTCCGTGTCATTTCGCATCTCATTTGCACTGCCTTGCGTGTTGCATTGTATATAACCAGGAGCATATGAACAATTGGAGGGTGGGGGGTGTCTTTGAAAAATCTGCATTAACCCCCCAATCCAAAAAAGTGGGAGGACGAACCCGGCTAACAGGGTTCTCTAAAACAACGTTCTCTAAAAGCATTTTCTAAGTAACTTTAATAGAATGTTCTCTAAAAGCATTTTCTAAGTAACTTTAATAGAATGTTTTTAATGTTATCATATATCAGAAATGTTGTTCAAAGGATGTTAGTGGAATGTTTTAAAAAAAAAGTTACAGAATTGCAAATGTTAAAATAATGTTAAAAAGGAAAAAAGGTTAATAACACGTCCAATAAACGGGATGTTTTGAACTTTCAATATATGGATATGTATCTGTAACTCTATTTTATATCTCGTGGTTTTGCAGGTATGTATCCTGGAATGTGAGGCCCAGGTGTCACCAGCCTTGACCTGGGATTCGTGTAACCAGGCAGTGGATTTGAACCTGGAGGAACAAACTTCAAAGCGCTCTGACGATGAATTAGAGCCCGTGGCCACAGTGAGCATAGAGAACGACAATGGTGTCGAATACACCGAGGCTTTGGAGCGCTTTCGACACGCAGCGCAAGCTCTCCGCAGCCAGAGGCCCTTAGAAGACGAGGAGAGCCTGCAGAAACTCGGACTTTCATACGACCCGGGGACAGAGGAGGACCAGGGTGCTGTCGATGTGGAAGAACAGAAGGACGGAGACGCACCCGTCGATTTATCCAAGCGATTCGGTGGCTTTATGAAAGGTCGCCACGGTTTCCGAAAGCTGGTGAGCTCCGGAAGACCTTTGCAGAAACGCTACGGTGGTTTCATAGGCATAAGAAAATCCGCCCGGAAGTGGAACAACCAGAAGCGAGTGAGTCAGTTACTGAGGCAGTACCTGAGCTTGACGGGCCGCTCGGGTCGCTCGGGTCACATCAGCAACCTCACCGCCAGAGTCCGAAGACAGAGTGACGTGTAGATGCAGTTCAAGCTCTTCACTCGCAGAACCTCAGCTGCTCATCAGCCATCAGTACCTGCCACCACGTTTCATCCCTGAACTAGATTAATCTGTGTTTAATAATCAGACAAGAGATATATTTTGTAGCCTTGTTTTTATTGACATTTTCATGGTGCCGCTCCAGACATCAAACTCACATGCAAAAGCTGTTATTAGGACATTGTTCATTTGATATGATTAGAATTAATTTTGAGCATTGTGGAAAAAATAAAAGGCAAAACAGTGAAACTTGAACTGAGCGCTTGAATTTGGTTTAGGAGTGTTTGTACTTGGGTTTTTTGGTGATTCCCTTTGAGAAGCACTTTATTCATGTGTTTACACTGCACATGATGTGTTGAAATGTGCACGCATGGAGGAAAAACTTACAGCACGCTGGATGTTTTCAAATTGTATATTTCCTTCCAAATTTGTGTGTTTTCTTCCAAATAAATAACTGATTATTATAACAAAATTAGTTTGCGAGGAGAAAGCTGCTGTTTTTCGTTTGAAGCCCAATGCTGCCCCCAAGAGTTTATAACTCGAAATGATGGTTAAGTTGCTATTTCAATACCACATAATAGTTATTTACCACCTGACCAAAATAACTTGTTATCCGAGCAACTGAAGACACGGCGAGAGTTCAGTTAACCTGTTATAAAACAGATTTATTTTGCAAACTAATCGATTATATATTTAATCGTTTGGTTTCACCTCATTGTCAGGCAAGACTGGTGATGAGATTGGTTATGTCGATTTTGCACTCATTCCATCTGTCTGCATTTATTTATGCATAAACATATTATACAAATAAAATCATCATAGATCCTCTCTCACATTAATAATCATGGATACTGTCATTGAGTTGTTTTATTATTATTCCTTATAAATCACCAACATGCAAAGAAAGATTGGGCAGATATTGGGGGTATTTCACAGTATTGTGTGTGTCAACGTAAAATTTGATCTGTGTAGACAGTTTTGGCTTTGTGAATAATTTTCATTTCAACACATTCTGAAAGTTTGGAAAATGAGCTTTTCTTTAATTCTTTCCACTTGTACATAAAATGCACACAAAAAGCCAATAAAATAATTTTACGATTGTTCTTGTTATTTGTCATGCACAAATGACAAGCTTTGAAATTTGCATATTTTATCTTGGGTCTTTAAAGTCATACATAACCTTTATTTTCTCCATATAGCGTTAGGCTATCAAAACCTTCAGATGTTGCTTCAGTTGTGTACAATTAAGACCTCAACACTGTTTGGAAAGATGACAAGATACTCAGAAAAGGAACCAGGCCAAACTGTTCTCAGAGCAGTTATGAGTCAAACTCCCTTTTACTCAGCTTTGCAACAGCACTTTGGTTTTCCATCAAAAGGTTATAGCTGCATTTTATCTCCATCAAACAACTGAGTCACGTCATCTTTCGCTCCACATCATTTAGCTTCATATCTGGCAGTTTGATCAGGAAGCGCTACGGCAAAGAAACTCTGTCCAACCCCGGAAAACAAAATTGTCTGTAAATACGTAGAAAAAACATTACATGGCATTACACTGTTACACCGTCCAGGCTAACAAAACGGCAATAAAAAAAACTTGAAAATGTTCAAACTCAAAGCAATACATTGTCCACAGTATACAAAAATCAACGATCACTTAAATATCTCGGGTGTAAATGAAGTGCAAGACCGGGTTCAAAAAAGACCCACTTTTTTCAGATACAGGGCTACACTTTAGTCTCATAAGAGGGCAAAATTCACCTGGAAAAGGTTCTGGTTTTACTACTCCACACATTATTAACAGCTAGTACCAGCGCTTAGTTTGTGGGGAAACAAGGACAACACTTTTAACTGTGGCAGGAAAACATAAAGACAGAAAAGTGAAACGAGGGTTCCTCTACAGTGCAGGAAATAGCTGGAAGAAAGAAAACAGCTTCTTTCTCGTCTCCTAAAGTCTTTCTTTAGTCTGGGAAGCGCTGGCAGGCTTTTTTCCAGCGGCAGGCTGTGCACCACTGGTCCCTGCGTTCCACGCCGTACACTTTTCTGCACTTTTTGGCCTCACCTCTGCCCTTTCTAAGAGCACAAACACAATAAATACAAGGTCAAAATGACAGTAGGCAGCTATTTTATCTGCACTAAACTTCTAAAGTAAGACTTCTTTCTGTAGTCAGTTGTTTTAATAATAATAAACACTACTTAAAGCTAATGTTCAGGTTATCTGCCAAAATAGTTTTTATTGTATTTGAAAGCAGGAAATACAATAATTCATGCCATGCTTATGCTAAAAAATGTCTTTAAAACTATGACAGAAAGACGATTTTTGCTCATTTTTAACCCACTAAAGTGACAGGTTGCAGATTTGAGATGTTTGTTTGACATTTGGCAGCCTCACACCTGAATGAACAGTGACCTCTGGAGGGAGATGCGCTCATGGTCTGTGACCTGGTGGGGGCGCTGTTGCGCTGCAGCCACTGCTCTCCAACACTCACCGACCGGCTGCGAGATGTTGCGATCTGCGGGAAAGATTCTCGTTTTAATGCTTTAAACTTTCACAATATACGTTTATTTATGTCACTCTGTCTGACACAAAGTCTCATGTGGTGAAGTGGGAAATATGTCTAATGGTTTGGGACGCAGGCGAGTATCTGCTGGTATTGGGGCGAAAGATCAGCCTTTGGTAGGTCTGTCCTAATACACCTTGTAAGTCTGTCCTAATACAATTCAGCGCTAAATGCAGATAAAATGCCACTTTATGTGCTTGCAAAGTTAAGATAGCGGAATAAACAGGCCTGTGGACTTTTAAAAAGGAGGACAAAAGCTTGCATTCATCGTGGACAGCAGACGAAGAAAGAAAACCAGCTCATGGAGACAAGATGCTCCGTAAGTGCTTAAAAGCAGTCACAACTGTTTTGACTACAAAAAGTAATTTTTCTGTTTAATGCCAGTTCTCTGTTATGATAACTGACAAACACAGACCTAGAGATAAACTGAACATTAATGTGCATGTTGCTCTGAACGCCAGACCCACAAGCGTCCCGTTGGTTTAAACACAATCTGATTTAGATTTGCTATTAACTGCACTGAAATCTACTTAATGTGTTTATGCATTTAATGGCTGTGTATTTCAGCAGCCTAATGCAATATTTCCCGTGTGGGCCGGGTGCATGTGTTTAACTGGTTACTCACACTGGTTAATATCTCTGTTATGTTTGTTATATTTATGCTTTTGGCAGATGATCTTATCCAAAGTAACCTACAGTGATTCAAGGTATACAGTTTATCAGTACATATTACTGGACCTGTGTACTTCATGGCAATATTAATACATTTTACCAGAGCATTTTTGCTTACAMAACTTTAGACTGTCATGGGTTGTCAAAATATGGGTCAAGACCAGGTAAAAAATACAGATCTTTCATGTTCCACAAGATACAAACAAACAATGTCAACACTGAAGCCTCTTAGACTCAAGATACAAACAATTAACAAAAAATGAGAGATAGTGWTTCAGAAGGCTTGACTTTTAAAGAGACAGACCAACCTGAGGTTTCTGCTGGACATCTCCAGGCAGGGTCCAGCCACATAAGGTGGGAGAGTCTGGAGAAACCGTCACTTGAATGGGTGCACAGGCCTTCACAAAAGAACACAAAAACTTTACAAAACGTTTTTTTATTCAGACTACAACATCTAACTGACCAAAGTCTATGTGTTTTGCTAAAAATACTTCATTTGGAAATCGGTCTGTTTCTGTTGTTGCACATCTGTCATGTTTGAGGCTCGAGTCCCTCACCTGATACAGATGTTCGGTGTGAATCTGCCACACACTGCTTGGAGCTGATTGGCTGAGAGGGCTTGACTGGACCGGGACATCTTGGCATCCTGTGGTGGTTTGGCTTTGTGTGGAGCTACAGGAAGTCCAGGCCCCGCTGGAGAACGATGGAGCAGGAGATGATGGTACAGTCTCTTCATCTTCAGAGGAGACCTCTGTGTAATAGAAGTCTTCCTCTCTGTGAGACTGCTCTGATGCCCCACTGCTTGAGAGGAAATTGAGATTGAGATAATTAGAGATTAGTTGCTAGTTTCTTATTTGCAGGTCTGCTAAATGATGTCAGTAAATGTAGTTGCAATCTGTAACTTTACTGGTTAAAAATAAACAAAAATCAGTTACTCAACAAGAACATAACAGATCTGTGTTTAAAACTCTTAATGTTTAATTTAATGTTTAATTTAACAACAATTGTATTTTATTTAATTTGATCTCTATTGTTTGTTTTTAAAGCTGGTTTGTTCTCACCCCAAATGAAGAACGCAGATGTGTCGTTTCATTCCGACCAGCGACGTCAGGACTTTCTCACAGCCGGGCCACAGACACCTGTATGCCCCCCTGCTCAAGCTCTGTGGAAAACAGTGACTTAGACACACTTATTTTAAAAACAACAGCTTGCTCACCCTCCGGTTCGGAAACCCGACAGTTCCGTCATTCTCACCTTGCACCTCCTGGCCTCCAGCTCCTCGCATGCGGTTTGGTCCAGTTCCATGTGAAGACCCTCGTCTGTCGGTTGGCTCGGGCTTCTGTCCATCTCTGTGACAGATGGGGAGGGGGCGGGGCTTACGTTGCCATGGTCCCAGCTCCAGTAACCGCTGCTGCCACTGTCGGACAGCTCACCTCCGCAACACTCCATGTCCCCTGCAGCCACGGACACAAAAAAAACTGAAGTGTGAATAACATGCCTAAAAGCACAGAAGCGCTAGATAAACTGACTGTCTGTGTGTGTTACAAATGTCCTAAACTAGAATTAAACATGCTAGAAACGTGAGTTTTTTAAGCAAACATGCAAAGTTTTGACTGTTGTTGGTAAGAGCTAGTGTCAGAAGAAGCCAGCTCACCCGGCAGCAGGTCTCTCTGTGGGGGGCTCTGGACCACCGGACTGCAGGACAGGCTTGTGAGCACCATTGCAGCCATGATCTCATCCATCTCCACTGACTCTGGACTCCTGAGATATGACAATAACAACACTCACGCATTTATAAATAGTTCATGTGCGTTTGTACAGTAATGACAGATTCCTTAACAGTGAACCCACAGAAAAACAAAAAGCACAAATGAAATCTCTTTCTGTACATCTATCCTGGATTGTTCTCAGAATGTTGGCTAATGTTCTCTGAAAGTTCTATCAAAGTTAGCAAAAAATGTTCTTGCAGTAATGTTATAATACCAAATTATTTTTTTAAATGATATGTATATAATATATATATCAAAATGTTTATGATTCTTAAGTTAGTGAAACATTTTAGGGAAGTATTACAGAATTAGAAAAGTATATAATTGAATAATGTACTTATAACCAAGTGGCCCGTTAATACAATGTCAAAAACTGCACATTTTGAACATTCCTCCAACGTTCAAAAATACATTTATTATGTTTTTGTTACTTAATGGAAACATTACAGAAACATTCTTATCAAAGTTCTTACAGAAACGTTCTTATCATTACAGAAATGTGCAATCAAAAGTTGGAGATTTCTGGGGGTCACCTGTAGGTGGGCAGGTCCAAACCGGAAGACCGTGGGAAGGTAAGAAGGTTTGTTTGCTGGGTGTTGGCATCAGCAGTCCACTGGATCTTCTGCCCTGTGTTGATCTGTGGGCTCATCTCCTCTTGCTGCCCACAGCACTGCATGTAGATCTGTCAGGCATCAGTGAGACACATTTGAAATGCTTGATCATTTCTGTTGACCAGATTTTTCTCTTTACACCTTTTTCCTTCTACCCAGCTAACAAGTTTAGGTAACAAAACCATTAACAACTTCGTTCAAAATGCTAATTTTTAGACCTTATCTCTTGGTTATAAGAATGTTTTCCCAACATTTTTAATTTTGTAACGTTTTATAAACGTTCCACTAACAACTTAAAAATAACTTGATACATGATATATAATAACATCTAAAAATGTTGTATTAACTTCACTGCAAAAACGTTTTTAATAACTTTGTTAGCCAACGTTCTGGGAACGTTCCCTGTTAGCTGGGTAAGCAATGCATATTTCACTATCATACGTACCAATTCATCGTGCCTTTCTGAGCCGCTCTGTGCGGCGTCCGGTCCGGCTCTTGCTCTCACCGCAGCCATCCCGAACCTCTTAAAACTGTGCAAGCTGAAAACACAGAGATGCATGTTTAGACACCTTACATTTACAATGCAGGTTTAACCTTAATAATGTCTGATAACACAGACATAAATACATTCACAAACAACTGCGTCTGTTAAAAATAAAGCAATTGCACTTTTAATGGATCAGATGCAAACTGCTTCATATAAACCACAAACAACAACACTGTTATGTAAGAGACTAAATACCTTAATAAACACACACGACAGATTTCTGCATTAGGACAAACGGCGCAGTCGGATATTTCACTTTGCCTTTACTGTTTTTTTAGGGCAACACACCCCCGAAAATCAGCCTCTTAGATACTGTAACTCCGGATTTGGGAAGTGAAATCATGGAAAAACGCAAAACCCGGCACCGGAACTCGGAATGCATTATCTTTCTGCAAGTAATGCGTTGTCCAAAAAACTAAAACCTATGCTAACCTAAAACCTATTTATACATTATAAGTTTATAACTATATACTTTGTATATTGAATTTATGTAACGTACATACTTGAAACGTTTGAATGGATCCAGAACCACATTTTTCATGAGACGCTGGTGATGGGCGTCCACATCCAGCAAAAAACAACCTTCCCATCGGGGGCGCAAGCTGAGCTCTGATTGGCTGAACCGGAGCCGCGACGGACACACCCTCCCCGAGCAACGTGTTCGTGCACGAGTTTCAGCTCAAGCGCCGTTACCGTGCACGGTCCAAAACGCACAACAACGAAATAAAACGCAAATGCTCTCACAATCCCCCGCATAAAACACACACAAATAACGTGCATTGATGAAAAGCGTTAATTTTATACCGCGATACACATTCGCGGATTAAAATCGGAGCAGTTCGCATAAACACCGGCTGCGCGACCATAAATAAAGCGGAAATAAAGTCTCTAAACGCGCCATAACGATGCAACATACATTTCATTTACATTTTCACATTATCCGCCATGCCGTCACGGAAAAAGCGGCTTTTTTCGTGATTTTTACCTGGAATGTTTTCGCAGGAGAGATGCCCGCCGGTATGCCGTCATTCAGTAAGGGGGGCTGTGCGTCGTGCTTACGTGCCCCCAGAAAGCTCAGCTATGCCGATTAACATACTGCAACACATTCAAGACGTGTTTATATCAGTTAGTGCTGAGCTGCGTGCTGTGCGTTATTGTGCATAAGCAGCAGTTATCATTAAATGTTTTTTTATAACTGCGTGGTTATTGCATTTCTGCATTTGAGCTTTTGAGATGTCTGCTGTTATAAATGCAACGTGCATTTGTTCTAACAATGCATAACACGTAATGTATTGAATTTTAACAATGCATGCGCATGTAAGAGATTATTTTGACGATTATTCTTCTGTCCCTCTTATAATGTTGTTCCAGCATGTTTTTTAAATAATAATAATAGTAATAATCTATAACTATTGCTGTTTTTGTCTATGGTTGACATTGTTGCGTTCATATCATGTTTAATTACAGCCTAATAAATCAATTCTGAAAACTGAGTTTCCTGTTTAGACATTTTAAAGCGCATCACTGATGTGTCACCTTTCACCTATATTACTTTACCACGCTTGTTTGCGCTGTTTTCTCATTCAGCGTTGCTTTCTCGCAAACAGACGTGAATATGGCCGTGATGTCGGGGGATTATAAGCTTTCTTCCGTCAGACTTCATCCTCCAGAGGGGATTTTAGGTCTGGACATCACAAGCGTGTTGTGTTTCAGTCTGAATCCAGTCTCCAGGCATCGTGTCACGTGACTCGCCTTGACCTACAATAACCCAGGCGCGCTTGGTTTCCTTTATACCGTTGTATTCATGTTGCAGCAATGTTAGAACTGATACGTTTATTATGCTACACGTTATGTATAGCTGGTAAAACATAACGACATCTGTGAAAAGCAATAAATACAAAAGCATTTCAAAAAAAGGTGAGAATTCATGTTTTAAGGCTTATACAATAATTATGAATAAATAACTGATGAACCATAACAAATGAAAAAAACATGATTTTTCATAATCCTAGAAATGTTTTTCTGGAACAGGAGGGGCAGCGTCTCCAATAATATCATCCATGTCCTCCACTACATATGTGTCAAGCACAGTCTCTGTGTTTTTTTGACATTTGGTTTTCCAGTTGACTGCAGCATAAACAGCCGTCGGATCTGTACCGATCAAACGTCCGTCACTCTCAGTGTGAGCTGAGGCATGAAGCTGCTTGTTTACTGGGTTGCTGAGGTCCGAGTTATTAACATGAAACTCCTCTGGATCTCTCATTGTTGGGGAAGATGTTTCACTCTCCCCTTCAGCTCTGTCAGACTGGAACAGTAACGGAAGCTCGCTAACGTATTCATAAGGATTTTCCTCATGTAATTCCGTCTCCAGGAGAGAGTATTTATGGTCAGTTTGATCTTGGGCAGTCGATATATATTCATCACTGCGGGATGTAACATTCCCGCATTCCTGAGCGTGAAATGAAGGCGTACGTAACAGAGGCTCCAGGTTTTCCATGAGATCCGACGGAGGTGAGGGAAGCGGTAGAGTTCTAACACACTGTGGGCTTGAGGTTCCCATAGAAACTGCAGGAATTTGAGAGGGGGTGGAAATTAGTTCCTGTTTGAATTGCTCATGTGATTCACCTGTATAGGAAGAAAGTCTGAATTAACTATTAAATAATTATGAACTAAATAATAATGAAACATGGCTTTGAGTTTACTTATAAGCATTCTATTCAGAAACTTTTTTTATAACGCTGGATGAAAGTCACTTCACATCCTGATAGCAGACATTTTGTAAAGTGGTCTAAACATATTTATGTACGTATAGGCGCAGGACCTTATATTGTTCAGCCAATCATTGCATTCTGTCCTAATGCAATGATAGGATCTTCTACTTGCCTGTCAAACTATGTATGCGTTTATGTGTTTTGAAGGGGGCGTGGCTTTGGAAGCTGTTCTAAAAGGAGGATCTTATGCTTTGAAAGTGAGCTTGCTTTTGCTAGCCCCTATCCGAACTTGCTAGCCTACCTTTAATGTTGCTAAAGCAAAAGTAACTATAATAATAGTAGGTATAACAAACTATATAGTAATGATATTACAAATAATCGTATTAATGTGTTGTCATCTTATGGGTAAATATTACATTTATTCAGACATAAGAAAAACAATACATTTTAACAAAATAGTAATGAGTAATAGCAATGAGTTAACCAACCCTGTTCAAGGCTGTTAGGATTTCTGCTGAACTGTTCAGTAACTCCTTCCTGCAATAGTAAGAGAGCAACGTTATTATGGTTATGTGTTTAACATTAGTTATCTTATTCTATTTTATTAAATATTTTGTGCAGTGCAATGTGAGCTCCAGTCTCTCCTATATGATAACAGTAAAAAAATCTTTATTAAACAGTAGATTTAACACAGACATTCAGGCACAGACATAATTTGCAACACAGGAATTTTTAAATGCTCACAATGAATAACAAGAATGTTAATGCATAATAATATTTACACAATATATAATTTAAGTGTTTGGTATGAGTCTCTTACTTTCTGTGGAAACACAATATTCGTTTTCTCTCGTCTGCACAAACACACGTGTGAGTCGCTGTCATACGAGACAAATAAAAACAGAAAAATCAATTGACTGCTAAAACTGACAGATACAACATCCGCCACTTTCACTGTTCACTTTACGCATGGTTTTGCATGATCTTTGCATGATCTTTGCATGATCTTTGCATGCAATCATAAAGTTATTATGTTTTCCACCTTTGTGGTTCACAATCACTAAAAATACCGGAGTTGACAAACAGGTCTGGCGTTTTCCTACGATAACACAAGCATTTGAAAACATTCTCCTTTTCATATTGCGTGACAAAAATATCTACCAGCAGATCCCTTGATCTAAACCTGCTGTAGTGCATTCCACTGAAATCACCCATCAGAATTTCTGTACAGTGTCCTCATGTTAAACACGCTGGAGAATCACACACCCTTTCCTGGGTGTGTTCTGAATGAGCAAAACATTAGACAATAATACACATTTCTCAAAGGTTACTCAAACATATAACAAATTACAAGGTTATTATAATAGTCATGTTTTGATTGTTGCAAGCAAGCCGTAAACCCAAATCTAACTAAAAACCAAGAGAGTTTTAGATATTAAATACCTGAGACAGCTGGTGCACAGACTGTACACAGTAACATATACGATGATGAAGAGGACAGACACAATGCTGATCTGCAAGGAGGAAGAACAGCCTGAGAACCAGGTTATCACACCCTCCTCAACAACAGCCATCACTCATCCAGTATCTGAAATTAAACATTTACATCAGATCAATCACTCTCACATACTGCCATTATTCTAAAATGACATACAAACAAATGAATGAATAAATAAATAAGTTTCCCTAACGTTACCATTAAGTACCAAAAGCACTGAAATTTGAAACATTCAAACGTTCAAAACATCCAGTTTTTAGACGTATATTGGCTCTAATTACGTTACGAAACGTTTTACTAACAACTTCAGAACAGTGTATTGATATATAATGTTGAAAAGGTTAATAATAATGTTGAGAAGGTTAGCCGGGTAAGTTGAAACAATATACGTAATGAAGGTTGTTGTTGTTCACATGTGAGCAATAACATTTCAGATGACAACGAAGGCGAGTATTTGAAATCCATGTCACACCTTTAATGTTAACACAGACAGGTAATACTGTGTATATAACAAATAAGGATCAAAAGTAATAACATACTAAAAAGCAGTTTCGTATGATTATAAAGTATATAACCATGTTAAACAAATTATAATTCAAATAATTTAGTTGACAGTGAACAATAAACACCGATATTGTGTATCAGAGTCAAGTATATCTTTGTGGATTCTGTGAGATATTAATTATAAATCTATGAACATGAGTCTTATTGAACATTCTGCTTTTAAATGCAAGAATAATGTATAAATTAAAGGTCCTCATACCTCAGGTTACACGACTGTGGATCGGCTGTCACCATCTTTCTTTCTCTGTGTATTATTAACAGAAACACGTTCATTTAACAAAACGCAACAAACTTCCTCGTTCTGCGTTCCAGCCACTCCGACGCTTAATCATCATCTCCACGTTTAACAGAATTTACTCACTTGCGTTTTCTTGTTCGTGCAATTACCTCATTTGTTTTTAATAGTTAAATATGAAAGTGTGTTTTATAAAGTGAAATGTTTATTTAGAGGGCAGCTCTATAATGCATAATATTTCTTAATAATTGAACATTAATACGTTTATAACGTAACGTTGCTGCCTCCTCGTGTAGAATGAAGGTATAACAGCCCCAATGCAAAAACCTCTGCTTAAAATTAGACTCAAAATTTCTTCATTAGATTTGATTTTTTGATTTGTTTTTATTTACTTTTCCCAGATTTGTAAGGTTTGCCCCCCTTTGACAGCATGCACACAAGCTGGCAAAAGTTTGTGCAAAACTTTGATCGAGTTTTTGTGTGTTAAATTACACAAATGTTAATTAATCACTGCTATAGAATCAAATACCCAGAGAT
>JAZGTK010002282.1:0-32752 GCA_036877625.1 Ambastaia sidthimunki
CTGTCTGTCTGTGTATGTGGGTTAGGGTTAACCCACATACACCTAACCCTAACCCTGGCAGGTGTATCCAGTGGATCATACAGTTTACATTACATTTATGCATTTAGCAGATGCTTTTATCCAAAGCGACTTAAAAGGTGAGCAAAACAATGAAGGGAACAATACGTTATAGGGAGGCAATAATGTGATAATGTTGAAAACCAGTTCAAGTGTTAAGTTGTTCATACAGTTCAGTGATTATATATTTAATGTGTTCAGTGGTTCATACAGTTCAGGTGTTCTGTGTTCATGTAGTTAACATGTGAACATGTAGTTTATGTGTTTATGCTGTCTGTTTGATTACTGTGTTTATTTGGTGTAATGAATTAATACAAAAGTAAAACTAAATTAATCACGCCCCCTCACTTTTATGTAACTTCCAGTATTTTCTCCAAAATATTTTTTCACACACAACATGTTCTAGCAAACAGATAATTCATCTACATTGTTTTGATTGAGTGATTCTGGTGTGTTTCACAGCATTTTCTCCTTGATTTGTGTATCGCTGTCATCTTGTTCCATCTCACTGGAGGGTGATGTTTACATTTTGACTTCACACGTGTGATGTGTGTTTCTGTTTGTGCTGCATCTGCAGTTTTGTGTGGAGATGCTGGAATTGTTTAGTGACATTGACAATTGTTCATGGTTTTTATTTCCTCAGGCTGCTGACTTGAGCAAGCCAATAGACAAAAGGATATACAAGGGAACACAGCCCACGTGTCATGATTTCAACCATCTGACAGCCACGGCGGAGACTGTGTCCCTGCTGGTGGGTTTCTCAGCTGGGCAAGTCCAGCTCATTGATCCCATTAAGAAGGAGACAAGCAAACTCTTCAATGAAGAAGTAAGTGCTTGAATCATTAAAGTGAAGTTCAGATTCAGCTGTTGTCAATCATATTTACTGTTAAATTCATTTTTGAAATGATGTTGGATACAGCTAACAGATCTGCTCTGCTTTTCTCCCTGTTTTATGAATTGTTTCAAAACACTCAGAGACTTATAGATAAATCCAGAGTAACATGTGTGAAGTGGGTGCCAGGCTCTGAGAGTCTTTTTCTAGTTGCTCATTCCAGTGGAAACATGTACCTGTATAACGTGGAGCACACATGCGGAACCACAGCGCCTCATTACCAGCTCCTCAAACAGGGTGAGAACTATGCTGTTCATACATGCAAGAGCAAGTCAACGCGTAACCCTCTATTGAAGTGGATGGTAGGGGAGGGCGCAATGAACGAGTTTGCCTTTTCCCCTGATGGGAAGTTCCTCGCTTGTGTCAGTCAGGATGGATTCCTTCGGGTCTTTAACTTTGATGCAGTAGAATTGCACGGAACCATGAAAAGCTACTTTGGGGGACTTCTCTGTGTGTGCTGGAGCCCGGACGGAAAGTACATCGTGGCAGGTGGCGAAGACGATTTGGTGACTGTGTGGTCATTCATGGACTGTCGGGTGATTGCACGTGGGCACGGACACAAGTCTTGGGTAAGTGTAGTGGCTTTCGACCACTACACCACTAGTGTGGAAGAGAGCGATCCCATGGAGTTCAGTGGTAGTGATGAGGACTTCCAGGATCAAATTCACTTTGGCCGTGACCGGACTAACAGCACACAGTCACGGCTCTCCAAACGCAACTCCACAGACAGTAGGCCAGTAAGCATGACATACCGCTTTGGTTCAGTAGGGCAGGACACTCAGCTTTGCCTGTGGGACCTTACAGAGGATATCTTGTTTCCCCACCTTCCCCTGTCTCGCACCAGAACACACACCAACATCATGAATACCAGTGCTTCGCCCAACACGGGTAGTGGAGGTGGTGGGAGCAGCGCGGTCATCACGACAACTAACAACCCTGGCACAAATGGCAGTAACACTGCGGGTGATTTACTGCCTGCGCCACTGCCACGCTCCAACAGCCTGCCGCACTCAGCCGCCAGCACCGCTAACAGTAAGAGTGGCGGGACGGACAATCCCATCGCCGCTGGCGTCAGCAAGTTCGCCACACTGTCGCTGCACGACCGCAAAGATCGGCATTCTGAAAAGGATCACAAGCGCAACCACAGCATGGGTCACATCGGCAGTAAGAGCAGCGATAAACTCAACCTGCTCACCAAAACTAAAATGGACCCGGCTAAGACGCTGGGCACGGCGCTCTGCCCTCGCATGGAGGACGTGCCCCTGCTGGAGCCGCTGATCTGTAAAAAGATAGCACATGAGAGGCTCACTGTTCTCATCTTTCTTGAAGACTGTCTTGTCACCGCTTGTCAGGAAGGATTTATTTGCACATGGGCGAGACCTGGCAAAGTGGTGAGTTCTTTTTGAGTTTAGTTTTTGTAGAGTTTTAGTTTTTGTAGAATCACTTGACATTGCAGAGACATACATGCTTTAGTTCATAAATTATTGCTTACACCAAGAATTGTTTTCGCTATATTGTGACCTGTGCTGTTAGGATGTCTGGACTGATGTATGTTGTCATAATGTGTGAGAGTGTGTGCTGTTTGTGGGAATGTGTGGATGTTTGCCCTGTTTGTGTGATGTGTAGAGTTTCTGTTTAGAAGGTAGACTTCGAAGACCGAAGACAGCACCGCAGCTCAGCTTTGTGGTTATCTTTATACAATAAATAATGAATGTTTGAATCTCAGATGACACCACAACAGACATTTTACTGTGTGTCAGTAAAGGAGGACAGTAACAGTCAAATTGTGTGTGGCTTTAAGAAAAATGTTGAATTGAATTTGGTACTTTTATTCAGATTTTTGAGTTAAAGACATTTTGGTTGAGTTTTTGAAGTTTGGTGCATTTGCTAAGATCATGTTTCTATTAAAGATTCTGTCTGCATAACATGATTAACTTTAGGATGGTCAGTACAAATAATCTCAGTACTTAGACTTTCTTAATCTATATTGACATTTTGTTAACTAAATGTTGATGCATGTTATTACAGGAGGAGACGTGTCATTCTAAGCATGTTATATTAATATTTTAGTCAATGCTGTTTTAGGACTCTAGTTAAATTGACATTTCTTTGTTTAGGGTAAGGCACAAATAAAAATTCTGTCATTTCATGTTGTTTCAAACTCATATGATGACTCATCTGATCTTATATTTTAATATTTGCAGCCGTCATATTTTTATAAGTAGCAACCTTTTCAGAAAATGCGTATTTGTCACCTTTATTGGTGTTTAGTTTTGTCCTTTTTTGGAACTTGACAGTAACACCTGTGACTAACACACAGTATCGCATTTGGATCAGTCAGATTTGATATCTGATCCATTATAGTGGTTAGCTTTGGCATCTATACTGATCTCTAGTTTGTAGTGTCACAAGGGTAAATAACACAATTTTCTTGAGTAATCTATTCAGTACATCATTAAATATGATTTTGCTTGGAGTTCCTCTGAATTGTTATATCTGTACAGTTAGCTCAACATGCAGACATTGTACCCTATTTATGGCAAAACTGTTGTCCTTTCTTTATTTCAGGGTTTATTATCGTCACAGAATCAAGCCAACTCTCCTAGTGGAACAGTCGTATAGCTGCTCGTAGCCGATATCACATCATGCTGCTGTAACATCGTTGATTTACCCTCTGTCCTCTCGGTTCTTTGTGGTTTTCATTCTGGTGGCTCATATGTGCTGTGGACATCAGTGGATCGTCTGTACCGGCTTTTCTGTTGTTGCTCTTTTTTACCCTCCAGAGAATTTTTTTGGATTTTCACTCTCAAACATGCCTCACTTTATTGTTTGTCTCTTTTGTATGCAAAGCTTGGCTTAGGCACCATTTAATTAGGGTGAAAAGCATTTGTTCCTGAGCTCAGTGTACTGAGATATACAGTCGACAAAACCCAAGTCAATGAATTCAAGACTTACTTCCATCCCAGTTACTTTTTAAACAGGTTTCATATGGAATAAATTCAACCCCCATTGTTGAAAACTTTGCACAGATTATATTTTTTGTTTTTTTTTTGTAACTACTATAAAGAAGACATAAAAATAAATGTTTGAGGAAGTCCTTGATGCACTTGGCTTTAATATCCTCTGTCTTGAAATTTGAATCAGAGAAGCTGGAAGATGCAATCATAGTTTTTTAAATGAAAATTTGTTTGCACTTAATAGTTTATTAGAAGAGAATGACTTTACATTTGTGAGGACTGAGTGGTGTAATGTGGAGATTTATGATTAAAACTTTGTATCTATTGAGCATTTATTTTAATATTGTTTCAGATAAAATCTGCTTTGTATTATATGTATAATATTGTAATTCAGTGATTAATGAGGCAAAAGTAAAATGACCATTAGTGAACGTTTTGTCATCATTACAGGAAAATAGTGATATTTCTAAAGACCAATACATATTAATTTAACAACAACCTCCAATATGCAGTTTTTTTCTGGTCTCTTGTACAAATTCATCCAAATGTATTTTGATTTAGCAGCTTTACATATGAGGAACCGAAACATTTACCTGTTCTTACAGATTTACAAAATGTTTTGTCATCTGACAACAGTCACACTCTGCTAACAAAATGAATGATGCTCAGGAAGTTTAGCAGATGAAGAGATTCAAGAGTTCATATTTTGCTTATCAACAGCAATGTTTTTCTATGTAATAAAATATCCACTAGAAACAACTAGGTTTGGAGTGGATTAGTAGGATCCTGTTTGACTATTAAATGTTATAATGTAGCCCTTTTCTGTGACTACCAATCATCTATAATGAAGATATATATTATACTATAAACAGTGGAAGGGTTCCTATTTTTTGACTAACATTTTAAGTTTCACATTTTGTTCTTCATTAAAGAACTCTATGGATGTCTGGTCCTGTGTACTGTCCTTTTCATCTGATGTTTAGTTAGCTGTCACTAAAAGCGTGACACCATTGTTGAGATGTTGCTTTTATTGAAGCCTAACCCTACCTTCAAATTATGGTTCATTTCAAATGTGTTTGTCCAGTTTCATTAGTTAGTTTGATCAGCTACTGGTGCAAACAGCTAAACATTTATGACCCTTTTCAAAACCTTTATAACTAAGACCTTTTATCATTGGCCTTTTTTATTTTTACTGATCTTTACAGTTAAACGTAACAAAACTATCTGTATTGTGCACCGTGCTTGGAAACTTTCATCTCAACATTCTTTAATGTAAAGTCAAGACAGAAGCAGATCATTGCAGATCTGCTAGTGTTTTGAAATGCTCTTTGCATCAGTGTACAGCAGTAACTGAGAGACCATTTTATGGGAATACAAATGTAAGATGACTATAATGTAACACTATTAAAATATGGCAATTTGCACCAAATGTTAGGTAAACCCTATTGTAAAGGTTTCACAGTGGATATTATCAGCACATCAGCATTGCTGAGGAAACTATATTTCACCTGGTAACAGTCATTGAGAAACAAAGAGCTCATAGAATCTCTTAAAATATAAAATGGGTAGTAAAAACAGGAAGAACCAGCTCACAGTTCTTTAAACGTTTGCTCAAAAATACTCATGGAACTTGCCGTCCCTAGGTTTGTGCATTTTTATCAAATTAAGTCCTGAAACTGCAAAGTAATCTCTGCAATTAAATGCAATTAAGTATTACACAGACTGATTGAGAGTGAGATACTTTGCACAGGAGTCCCATGCAAATCTTAGCGTCTATTAGTTTTAAAATTGTAGGTGTCTGTGTGCAGAAGGACATTAGCACATGGAATTAAATTATGGAACAGACCAGTGCATTTACAATGTGACAAAACAATGTGTTGAAACAAAACTAAACCTCTTTAATTGGTGTGAGCAAATACACATTGTAGAATGCAGCCATGGCCTTAAAAAGGCAGTTGTTTTTTGCATTCACTGCTCACTACATCACTTGATGTCTATAGACTTTAGTAGTTGTCTTGATTGCGTTCTAGCGGAGGCATGTAGTAGCTCTTGAAACGGTACGACTCCTCATTGGGCTTTTCAGATGAAGAGAGAGAAAAGACATTAATATGACAAATACAATAACAGATCTGTCTGCTGTAATTTATTCTTAAAGGTGCATTAAGTGATTTCTGATAAACGCTGTTGAAAATTAAAAAAAAACATCCAAATTTGCTTGATGTCTGTTTTGTGTAGAAAAACAATTGTGTTTGCACAGTCCTGGCTGTGCAAATAGGAAAGAAATCAGTGAATTTAACCAATTTCTACACAACATCTTAAAACTATTGTTGTTATGTTGAGGGTGGAGCAATGAAAAGAGAGGGTTGCAAATATCAATAGTATTTGTCAGAAATTGCTTACTGCATCTTTAACACATCTACGCATATAACTACATCATATCAGATGGACTGAACTGAAACTGTCTACATATGTTAAGTAATTACTTTAGTCAGACGGGAGTGGCACTTTTTAGAGATGGCGGGCAGGGAGCCGCGGTGTGAAATGGTCAGAGTTGGAAAAGTGGACACTGGGTAGGGAATTTTTGGAGTTGGGACCACAACATTGAGTTTTGGAAGCTCCAAAGGAAAACGAGAGCCGTTTCGTCTACTGAGAGTGTCGCCAGCGTGCTTCAGGTGCTGCAAAAAAAATTTGATCAATGTTCTGTTCGAACATGAAAACACATTTAACGTCTTTACATTTAAATAGTAACACATTAAGATTTAAAGTGTGTGGTATGGTACCTGTCTTCTGCCATGTCGTGCGATTCTCCACAGCTGATCGACAGACGGTGGCGTTCTGCTGGACTCACCCTCTACAGCTCCAAAGACCTTCCGCAGACTTTCTGCTTTTCTCTCTGCCATTCTACAAGAGATCATGCAATGAAAAGAACTGCAACAAATAAATCAGCCAGACAAAATCTTCCACCCATCTCTACTTAAGATTGAGTTCTGTGTTTTTTCTATTTGTTGCAGCTTACCGCAGTTCTCTAAAACATGGGTGCTGCAGTACTGCGTGGGCGCTGATGCGTTCCTCCGGGTCATAGGTTAACATCTGGTGCAGCACAGACAGGGTTGCTGCAGAACAATGAGGAATAAGCTGAGAAATTCCGCAGCCTCTGCGAGGTGGGAAATCAAAGCGCATCGCACGAGACCTTCAGAAAGATCAATCAAAAAAAAAAATCAATTCAAGGATTGTAAACAAACACAACAAAACCTCCAATCATGTTTATGCTTCCATTTGGCTATTATGATGTTGTATGGGAATTATTTTCATTACTAGAATTTAAAATCTAGTATCTAGTAATTGGAAATATTGGCCCCATTGACACCTGGTATTACAATGATCCGGTCACAAGTTTTCGGGGCTAAATACATTTGTAAATGTGTGATCAGATTACCTGCAATGTATTTTAATACCAAATGTAAACAGGCCCATTGCTTTATGTGTGAGACAGGGAAATAGGTTGGTTCTCACTGTTTAAACTTCTGCAGCAGTGTACTGTCTGGTGTGCCCAGAACATCATGGATTTTGTTTACCTGGTCCAACTCATTAAGCCCGGGGAATAGGGGATTTAAACTGTAAAACATTGAAATGACTGATTAGAATACAATGACAACGACAATAGGAACATGTTTGATACTCAAATACCTGATGATTTCAAAAAAGACACATCCAGCACTCCAGATGTCCATCTTCTCAGAGTAGTGTCCATCTGTGAGCAAACATTCAGGCGCTCTGTACCAGCGTGTGGAGATGTATTCTGTGTGAGGAGGTTTGGAGTAGATGCTTCTGCAGGAACCAAAGTCTGCCAGCTTTAGTACGTCATTCTATAAAAAAAATACATCAAATGTTTTAAATGAAAGTGATTTTCTCATAGTGGAGAGTTTTGTTCAGGTGACACTTTTAAAACATTTTACTTGCTTTGATCAAGATATTTTCCGGCTTCACATCTCTGTGGAATATTCCTTTGCTGAAAAACAAATTGAACAGATGCACCAAAAAGGAACAGTTTAAAAGGTGTAATGTCACATGCTGTAGATGTTTAGCGTTTACGTTAGACTCACCTGTGCATGTGACCTAGAGATCTGCACAACTGATACATGTAATGTTTGACTTTACCCTCAGGTAAAGGATACTGCCGCCCTGCAGGTGAAAATATAAAAATCATTTTGTCTTTGTAAATTCAATCCAATTCCACGTTCTAAACTAGTTTTTCTCAACTTTTCTGACTTCAAGTTCCCCAATATTTGAGGCCCACGCACAATTTATACCCCCATCAAATAATCTAGTGCTTGGCATAACTAGAAAGATGTATATCCATCATAAAAAAACACTAGGAAATATCTTGATTTTTAGTTGTTTTAGCTTATTTTAAGGCCTTTTCTGTCTTATTGGAATAAATTAACGTTATCTTGAGGGCCCAAGGCCTCTGGTTGAAAAACACTGTTCAAAACACATTGTTTGTACTGTCTTAATGTTTGATTCAGACGACTGTCAGGGTGAAATAAAGACACAATACCTTTAATAAATTCATATATGTTCATTTCCATAAGTTCACATATCAATGACAGAGTTCCAGAGTCCTGATCGCTATAAAACAAAAGTCTGTGATCAGCTCAATCTGTCACACTTTAGCAGACTTGAAAAAAATACATATGTTCCAATTTTTTTTAATGAAATTTTTTACATATATAGTGTGACTCAGTTTTTAAATACTCACTAAATGAGCTCATGAAGCTGGAGGATGTTGAGATGTGGACTAAGTCTCTTCATTGCTTGAACTTCTCTGAGACTGTGTGCCTGATCCACACTGACAACAATTCATATCATTAATATCAATAATCAAAAAATACTGTTGATTATATTGTTAATCATCAATAACCATGCAAATAAATAATGATCAGCAGAAACCTTTACGAAAATTGACCATGGTTTTATTATAGTAGTGTAGTAACCAAGTTTTTGGCACGTTGATTACCATTTACACAACCACAGTTTTACTACAAATACTATCATTAAACTATGGTTGCTGTAGCAAAACGATTAACAGTTAATTCAGGCTACCATGGTTTAACTATAATAACCACTGTTTTTTGGTGTAAACTGTAGTAAAACTGTGGTTAATTTCTGAAGGGAGCACATGAACACGTAAGATCATTTCATAGCTTATTATCATTTCAGAATTATTTGAAAGCCACATTTACACATTGTGGGATATGAGGGGTTAAACATTTGACCTCAGTGTGACCACAAGTACATGTTCAATGTCAGATGACGTCACACCTCTGGATGGTCTGCTTCATGGTTTTACAGGCATAATATTTCCCGTCCTTCAAACTCTGAACCTTCATCACCTCTGAGAAAGTTCCCTCTCCGATCTTCTTGATAATCCTATAATCTGCAGCAAATCAACGACAAATAAAGATAAACATGAGCAACGACGACGAAATACAACAATTAAGGTGTCGGTGTGACTCACGGTTCATTCCACAGACAACCGCACCGTATGTCAAAACAGATCTTTTCCTTATCCTTCCTAACACCAGCCTTTAGGTCCAGTCGTGTATTAATTACGAAAGATTTAGTTAATACATTAGATTAATAGGAGAACTGCGCTAGGTACCAGGCCAGCAGTCGCCATGGCAACGGCGCGCCGCTGAACTCTGACCTGCAGTCGAAGCTGTTCAGCTTGCTCAGTTTTAATTATGAACAAATCAATCGACATTATTAGTGTATGAATATTTAGGTGTGATTGTCACCTCTGCTCGTCAGATGATTCCTGCGCTCCATCGCCCGCTCCGTCCGCTCATGTGGATGTTTTAATCTGATAGTGTTTCACAATCTCACTACATTTCCACACATTGACACATTTTGTTTTTTCTTTTAAAAGCCTCTGAAAGCGATATAGTGTCAAATTAGCGAATTAATAGCGAATAAACTGCCCGTTTGATAAACACAATTACCCGTTCTTCTGGGTCGATATCGAGCTGTAGCATCGCTACGTCGCATTTATAAATGTGTTAGATTATGATAATTAATGTTTGATTATTATGATTGATTTTAAAGGTCTTTCTTTTTGATTTGTTTTAATCGTCCTACAATATTAATTTACTTTGCACTCCGCTTCAGTAAAAACACCAACAGGCCACCATACGCAGACAAAAGCGCATGCGCACAGTCAGTCTGCGCAGAGGCGTCGTGTGTCTCATGTTTAGACTCAGTAAGTGGTTATTACGATCATTAATAATCATTAATAATCACTATCAGCAATGAAGAGCAGATTTAACACAGTGGATATCAGGGCCGTGATTGCAGAAATCAGTGCCAGGTAAGAGCGGTTCTTTTTAATATAAATGTGCACTACTGAAGTGTGCGATTGCTGTTATTATGAATAATTTAATGATGATTTTGTGATTGTTTGTAAAGTTGCGTCGGGATGAGAGTGAACAACATCTATGACATCGATAATAAAACATACCTGATCAAACTGCAGAAGTGAGTGACCCAGCATACGCACGCGTGTATTGAGAATATCGACAACACTAATATTTAAAGTAATGT
The DNA here is from genome assembly GCA_036877625.1 of Ambastaia sidthimunki. Taxonomy (NCBI): domain Eukaryota; kingdom Metazoa; phylum Chordata; class Actinopteri; order Cypriniformes; family Botiidae; genus Ambastaia; species Ambastaia sidthimunki. The sequence continues at coordinate 10,507 of JAZGTK010002282.1, forward strand.
GTGTGTAAGAAGTGTATGCTGTTATGATGGGAATTGTGTGTTTTCAGGCCGGACACCAAAGCTGTCCTGTTGATCGAGTCTGGTATCAGAGTTCACTGCACAGAATTTGACTGGCCCAAAAATGTCATGCCATCAGGATTTGCAATGAAAGTAAATATTCATTCTGAACGGTGTTATTCTGTGCGATCCTAAATGTTTTGATTTCCCTAAGGGACTGTATCGTTTCCTCAGTGTCGAAAGCATCTGAAGTCGAGGAGGATGGTGCATGTGAAGCAGCTCGGTGTGGACAGAATTGTGGACATTCAGTTTGGATCCGATGAGGCTGCATATCATCTGATTCTGGAGCTGTATGATCGTGTAGGAACTTCATCAACACACTCATACAGATGTTTAATACATTTTCAACATAATTCCTGTGGCGGATGTACCGTTCATGTGTGTTTTGTTCTCAGGGTAACATTATTCTGACAGACCATGAGTTCAACATCCTGAATCTGCTTCGGTTCCGCACGGCAGAGGCTGAGGATGTAAAGATCGCTGTGAGGGAGAGGTATCCAGTTGAGAAGGCCAAACCCACAGAGTCCCTTATCAGTCTTGAGAGGTAGACACATTAAATCGGATGCATGTGTGTTTCAAAAACCTGTTTAGCACATGTTGCCTCTTTGTATTAATTTACCTCTATGAATGTTCAAGGTGTTATTTCTTGTCTTAGACTCACTGAGGTCTTGTCTAAATCTCAGAATGGAGAACAAGTAAAAAGAATTTTGAATCCTCATCTCCGTATGTAACTTGTCATGTGATTCATTATTATTATCTGTTATACCATTTACAAACCTTTACCGCATAAATACAGTCTATATATTTATGTGACTGTTTGTGCAGCGTATGGAGGAACTCTGATTGAACACAGTCTCATGGCTGTTGGACTGCCAGGGCTCATTAAAGCCGACAGCCAGTTTGATGTCACTCAGGGTAAAAATCATCTGGATTCATCTAAATTAATGGCAGTTTTTTGTTAGTTAATGTTGGGTTATTATAAACAAAATCAAAATATGCTTTTGTCATTTACAGAAAGTCCAAAGATCCTGGAGGCTTTGCAGATTGCTGAAGATTATATGGAGAAAACAGCTAACTTCAGGGGAAAGGTGAACAAGCATTATGAATGAACAAGAATACATTCTCTTTTCGTTACAACTGTCTGAATAATTGTACATTTTGATGTGTCAACTTTAAGGGCTACATCATACAAAAAAGTGAAAAGAAGCAAAGTCTGTGTCCCGATAAACAAGAGGAAGAGTTTCTCACGTATGGTGGATTTAGCTACTCTTATTTCTCTCCGGTCATGTTGGAACTTTTTTACCAATAAACTTTCTTTTGTTTAACAGGTATGAAGAATTCCATCCCTTTCTCTTTTGTCAACATGAAAAAAGGCCGTACGTTGAGTTTGAGTCTTTCAACAAGGTTTGCATTGTATTGTTTTGTATTGTATTGCATCTGTAGGTTGCAGAGATGGTTTCAGATTTAACAATAATAAATCTGTTTGATTGTAGGCAGTAGATGAGTTCTTCTCTAAAATGGAGGGCCAGAAGTTGGACCTGAAAGCACTTCAGCATGAAAAGCAAGCTCTGAAGAAGCTGGAGAATGTCAGACGTGATCATGAGCAGCGGCTGGAGGCGCTTCATCAGGCCCAGGTCTAATCTTTACAGTGATACCCTTCATCAGGCCTGCTGCTTTCTTCTCTTAGTGGATCCAGTTGTTGTAGGTGATTGATCATTGTCATTCATGTTGTTCTGCAGGAGGTGGAGCAGCTGAAGGGTGAGCTGGTGGAGATGAATCTTCATATGGTGGACAGAGCTCTACAGGTGGTGCGTAGTGCACTGGCCAATCAGGTGGACTGGGCTGAGATCGGTCAGATTGTTAAAGAAGCTCAGACAGCTGGTGACCCTGTGGCCTGTGCCATTAAAGAACTTAAACTACACAGCAATCAGATCACAATGCTGCTCACGTAAGAAACATTCCATATCAGAAGCTGTAAAAGAATCTGCAGCTGATATAACTTAAAGTGTAATTTCACTTTCAGGAATCCGTATGTTGGTCCAGAGGATGGAGAGGCAGAAGATGCAGATGTGGCTTCACCTGTGATGGCATCCGAACCACTAAAGGAGAAAAAAAATAAAAACAAGGACAAAGGAAAGATTCAGAAGAACAAACCTGTGCTAGTGGATGTGGATCTGAATCTCTCTGCTTATGCTAATGCTAAGAAGTAAGTCTTCAACAATTTATACTGTGTTCATGTGTTTGATTCTTTATGGAGTAAAGACAAAATGAGAAACTAATGAAATGGCAATGTCTCACCAGATATTATGACAGCAAGAGAAGTGCAGCCAAAAAAGAGCAGAAAACTGTGGAGGCAGCGCAGAAGGTAAATTGGGGACATGAGTGTAGAGAACAATAGAATTCACTGCAGTATTTGTTGAACGTACGCTGTGTGTTTGTATTGACACGAAGGCCTTCAAATCTGCTGAGAAGAAGACCAAACAAACACTTAAAGAAGTGCAGACTGTGACCAGCATTCAGAAAGCCAGAAAGGTTTACTGGTAAGATCCAGTTTGTGTGCTCTGACCTCTTGTCGACACGGCACAACCAAATGTTGTGTTTGTTTCTGACTTTTGTATGCAGGTTTGAAAAGTTTTTGTGGTTCATCAGCTCAGAGAACTATCTGATCATCGCTGGACGAGACCAGCAGCAAAATGAGATGATAGTCAAACGTTACCTGAGAGCAGGTGTGACAGGAGGCTCATATGATGGGATATACAAACTTTTCTCTTGTTGGTGTGTTTCTGAGTTGTGTACCGTTTTCTCAGGGGACGTTTATGTCCATGCAGACCTTCACGGAGCTACAAGCTGCGTGATCAAGAACTCGTCTGGTGCGGAACATCACATAACTTAATATCAGATATCACCAGCGTGAGAGATTGTAGTGACTTTATCATGAATTTAGAGGATATAGCATAAAATACACAGAATCTTCCGAAAAGCCGAAGAGAGAGTGTCCTATATATGTAAACGTATGTAACAACAAATGTTTGTAGAATAGAAATGAGGTTTATAACAAGCAGGTGATTGAATTGATCTCTTTTCTGTAACTCTAATTTAAACAATTGAATCAATTTTGGTTAAATGTTTTAATGTCTCAGGTGAGCCTGTTCCCCCACGGACGTTAACTGAGGCTGGTACAATGGCTGTTTGCTACAGTGCAGCCTGGGACGCTAAAGTGATCACCAGCGCGTGGTGGGTTTATCATCACCAGGTTAGCTTCTGTTACACTATTATACAAACATGTATATCCACTTGATGTCCTTATTTATAATATAACAAATATCTATTTAGCCAATCACGTGGCATCAACTTAATACATTCAGACGTGTAGATGAGGAGGACCATGAGTGATGTATGATTTTTTTCTTTCGTTGTTTAATTGGGGTAAGCTGTGCCCGCTGTAGACCGACATGCTGCTGTAGCCCATCTGCTTCAATGAAGGCCTTTGTGGTAATAATGGGTGATTTGAGCATTTATGTTTAGTATTCCTGTAGCTCAGCTGGTAAAGCATTGCGTTAGCAGCGCTGAGGTTGTGTGTTCGATTCCCAGTCAACGCACGATAAAATGTGTAGCCTAAATAAACTGTAAGTTGCTTTGGATAAAAGTGTCTGCTAAATGCTTTCTTTTTGCTAAAAAGGAAACCAGCGGAACTAGAACTGTAAACATACAAATCGTAAACAAACTGCTCAATTATCATTATCACCCCTTTTATCTCACTCTTTATACAGATTCGTGTAGCTTCTTCAAATATGAGGAGTATAAAGTAAGAGTTATATATTATAAGAGTTTATAAGATGCTGAGCCTTGTGATGTGCACATGCCGCCATCTTGGTCTTATATGGTCTGTTTTCAGACCATAAGGTCTTAAATTATAAACAACTGTATATAATGACAGGTATAATGACAGGTATTTCTAATTCACTTTCATTTATTCAAATGGTGCAAATGTGTTTTAAAGTTGACTACAGCCAACAATGCAAAACACCACAAAACCTAACCCTAACCCTAGAGACGATTGTGTTTGAAAGTCCCAGTAGATGCTGACAGAACTACAGCAGATCCTCTTAATCATGTCTACATGTATAAAAGTATTGAGTCACTGCCACCTTGTGCCACTTGACTTAGATTTTTGTGTTAACAAGCAATTGAACAGACACTTTGACCTAAATAAAGGTAAGGTGGCTGGTATATATACGGGGTTAAAGGTGAAATATTGTTTATCTGAAGCTTGGGCATTTTCTTCTGTTTAGGTGTCTAAGACGGCGCCAACAGGAGAATATCTGACCACAGGAAGCTTCATGATTAGAGGTGAATTATAACAATAGTTCATTAGTGTTTATTAATGTTTATCCTGCACTTTTTATAAGATTAGGGTTAGTTAGGTAAACTTACAACTGCATGTTTTATTACATTCTCAGGGAAGAAGAACTTCCTGCCCCCATCATATCTGATCATGGGCTTTGGCTTTCTGTTTAAGGTAAGCACATTGATGACATCACTGTCAGAGCTGGAAACTGTTGAGCTGAGTTGAGCTGCAGTTGTATAAAAACTCAACATGTCATATTCGGTTTAACCTCATGCTTGTGTCTCTTTTAATCTGATTTCAGGTGGACGATCAGAGTGTTTTTAGACACCGTGGAGAGAGGAAGATGAAAACTCTGGAGGAGCAAGAGCAGGATGTGACATCCACTGCAGATCTGCTGGAGGAGGGAGACGAGTTGTTAGGTGTTAACACACTAACATTCCTCAACACTCATCGTCTCATTCAGACGTGACTTTCAGATCTTTAACTGTGTGTTTGTGTGTCAGGGGAAGAGAGCTGTGAGGAAGATGAGTCTAGCAGGATGGCAGCTGAAGATGAAGATGAGCTAAGAAACATCGAACATGAGAATAAAACAGCAGCTGAAAAAGAAATTCATAGCGGAACAGAGGAGCAGATTAATGAAGAACCAAACGATGAAGATCTTGGCACAGAGATCCAGTTTCCTGACACAAACATCTCACTGTCACATCTGCAGCCCAGCAGGTGATAGACATTAACACCTTTATCTGTTTGAGTCATGTATATTATTTACAAAGACATTCTTGGCATGTTTAGGGAGTTCTATCGCGGGGGTCGGGTCGTACTGTTTACGGTCAGTATGTCTGTCTCCCTCAGGTCTCTTCAGAGTGCTGCTTTCAAGCAGGATGTTTCACATCAGGTGTGTTATACACACACTTTTCTTCAGCTGTCAGTTCCTTGTGACAGCCGGTTAAATGTGATATTTGTCTTCCAGGTAAATACAGGGTCACACAGCAAAAAACACTTGACAGCCAAACAGAGGAGGTGAGACAGTTAAACCATTCAAAACCGTTCAAGACATGAGATAGCTTAACATAAAAACATTACAAATGTCTGCCATTCTCATTAGAGATATGAAGAAGCCACCGAAACAAGAGCCTTCAGGTGAATTGGAGGAAAGTGTCAAGCAGCAAGAAACTCAAAACACGACTGTTGCCACACAGATGTGTAAGAGCGCCTTGGCCAGCCAGATTCTGAAAAGAGGGCAAAAGGTTCAGAAACACTCTGATAAAGCTGTAGTCCGTGTTTGAAATAATAACGTGAAATACAGTAACATGTTTTGACATGTTTTACAGAACAAACTGAAGAAGATGAAAGACAAATATAAAGATCAGGATGAAGAGGATCGAGAGATGATGATGATGTTATTGGGGGTCAGTCCTGAATGTTCTTTATCTATGTTTTCAATAACATCAGGTAAACATGTCATTGACACATGATGAAAACAGTCTGCAGGAACCACCAAAGAGGAAAAAGTAAAAAAGACCAAGAAAGGAAAAATAAAAGAAGAACCAGTGAGGAAATTTCCTCAACAAGCCGCAGTGAAGCCAAAAGCTGAATCCATTAAGACGAGTGAAGCTGCGGAAGATCAAGATGAGAAGGTCACACTTGTATGAGAACACAGAGTGACATTGTACTGGGCAGGTTTTGATAATAAAACCGTAATAATAGCTATGTTTTCACGCACATAGTAATTTAAACGCCTAATTGGCATATCACATAAAACTTGTGTTTCCATCCATTGACCTGAAATTGACCTGACATCTGAATGAATAGGGCCATTGTGTAATGTTTTATAGTTTTAGTTTAGGGGTCTGCTGTACATGGTGTGTTGTAACACAAGGTATGTGACATATATAGTTGTGAAGTAGCTGCTGCCTGATATATTTCTGATACTGATATATAACTCAAGAAATGCTCTGATTATTATACTGTAATTATTTACTCTCTTAACTACAGTAAGTGACTGTGTTTTTGTTTGTATGTTTTAGGAGGCAGATGATGTGGAGAATCCAGCTGCTGAGGTGACCTGAGAGATTTAAGCCTACAAACCTACTGATGCTTTAATTTCGAAAGTGCTTGTGTCATTTATGCAGCTACTGAGTTTCTCTAATCACCATGTTTTATTTATGGATATTTGCCTTTTAAAGTTGAATAACAGTGACTCAAACCCTAATACTCAGTAGTTTAACAGTATTGTATCGCATTGTGTTGTGTATTGGCTCTAAAGTTTAGTGATTTTATTTATAGTTTTTATAAATACATGAAGCTTTGATTTTGACCTTTTGGTTGTTGTTCAGGAAGGGGAGAACATTCTGGATTGGCTGACTGGCCTTCCACATTCTGAGGATGTGTTAATGTTTGCTGTGCCTGTCTGCGCTCCCTACACCACCCTTTCCAATTACAAGTGTGTTTAAGTTCACTTTACTTACAGTATTTTTCACAGTTTTGCAGTGTTGCAAAGTAGCTTTGTAGAGGTTTTAGAAAAGCTGTGTTCAAGATCTTTACAGATGAATTGCTATTAGATCAGCAACATTCACAAACATCCAAACCCCCTGATGCACATGCACCCAATACTGACAAAGGATTCTCCCTAATACAATATGTGCCATATTGTTTTAATTACAGGTACAAAGTGAAATTAACCCCAGGAACTCAGAAAAAAGGGAAAGGTAAAGTTTAAATGTCTGACTTCAATGTGAGTTACATGTTCTTATACAATAAGATTTTATCTGTCTGCTCCAGCTGCCCGCATTGCTGTGTCCAACTTCATGCGAAGCAAAGATGCCAGTTCACGAGAGAAAGATTTGTTTCGAAGCGTGAAGGTACTTTTAGCTTCCAATGACTTTAGTCCTTATGACATCTTTGGGGTTAGTCTTCTGTGTAACTCCTCTGCTGTCTTACAGGATACTGATCTGTCCAGAAATATGCCTGGCAAAGTGAAAGTTTCTGCTCCAAACCTCTTGGCAGGAAAGAAGTGAAACTGTAGGAACTAGAACTGTGAATTGCCTTGTGAAAGACCAAATATGTACAATAAATGCTATATTTTATAATTCAAGATGCTTCAGGTGTTGGTTTTGCAAGCATATTTTCATCCCATTACATTAATTACAAGCATCATGAACCTGTTAACGTTAATCGATGAGTTTTCCATGTCAAATCCGTGTTATTGTTATGTGAAAAACAATCTTGCAGAGTTAGATGCATTGTACATAGGTTACAGCACGTTCATTTTCATATCAGGTCCTGGGAAAGCCTTGTATGTTTAACAATAAAAAATTAGAAAATAGTAACAAATGGAAGTCCTCAGAAACTATTGTTGTAAAGACTGTATGTCTTGTACTGGTTTGAGATTAAATCCACATTGTTGTACCGCATCAATGTTTAAAACTGCATTTACTGTTTGCTGTATTACTGGTCCTGGTGATACTGTTTTGTGTATTTGATACTTTACATAAAATCTATAGTACTCTGTGCAAATATGTAAAAGCACGCTATTTGTTAAAGAATACGTAATTGTGCCAATCAACTTTTTAAATCTATTTTAAAGACTAATTAAAGACTATATGATTTTGGATCACTGATAAATGAAATCTGAGTTAATGTTTAGCTTATGTGTTGTGAGTCTAGATACAGAAAAATGTAAAATGCAGTTTTACAGAAAATCTATTTCCTAACGTATTACAGAACAATGTATTACAGTGTTTAAACTAAAATCTTTGTTGCATCGGTAACTAATATGTAAATGATGTCATAGAAGTATAAACAAAGTGCAGTGAAAAAGTCTGGGATTTTCAGGAATTTTCTATTGTTTGCATATCCAAAATAAAGTAAATGAAGGACATTTCTAACAGTGATAAGGGTTGTGATATGATAGGGGCTGTGATGGATCAATCTTTATTCCAATCTGGGTTAATGTTAGGGTTGTATTTTTGTGATGTGATGGACTACAAATGCACCTACAAATTTTGTTTAACGTGTTTTAATAATCTTGGCATACATACCACGTCACAATTGTTTTTTTGGTTATGAGAAAACTTTATTCTTTACTGGAATTAAAATGACATTTTTTAACAATAACCACACAAAAGGCATGTCAATTGTGTTGAAGGCAGATAATGTGGCATTAGCCAAAAAAACAATCTAGTTTAAAATGATTAAATCAAGCAATTTTGTTTTGACCAATTACCACGCAAATGAAATTGAAACCCACAGATGCTTCTGTGATTTAGACTTGCAATCTCACACTCAGTATACTTTTAAGATAAAATAAGTCCGTACAGTGTTGTCATCTGGATGTGCTTCTAGAAATCTGCCATTGTTCTCTGTTTGAGCCGAAGCAGCAGGTGTTTGGGCAGAACATCCCACAGGTGCTCCAGTTGTTTCCTGTGCCGAATGGCTGCATCTACACAGAACCTGAACATCCACAAGCACAATAAACACTGATGGACAATCAAAGATGGAAAGAAAGTCACCACCAAGAACTCACCTGAGCAACGATTTGGGCTGAACAGTGAAAACCAACAATTCATTGCTATGTGCCTGTAAACAAAGTCAGAAAACAACCATGACTCATTGTATTTAGATGGGAACCACTAAACATTAGATGTTACAAATGTAAATAACCCTAAACCTAAATTTAGAAATAAGAATTACTGGAAGCTATCAATCTCAAAGAAAATAACATTTTTAATAAGAAAAAGACATTTAATAAGAAAATACATTTTTAAGTAGTATTAGTACATGGAAAAACAATAATTTCTTAAAATGCATATTTAAAGAAAAAGGCAAATTGTATTTGCTAGTTTAGACAACTATTCATCAACATTTTGCTATTTTTTTTATAAGAAAACAATTCACCGCCTGTTGATGAGAGAGGAGATTATTGGCACAACCTCCAAACACAAACACTTCACCATCAGCACCCAAACACGCTGTGTGCCAAAGTCTGCACAAAACACAAATATGAACAACTCCAAAACTCCTTTTCAGTGTGACATTAAACAGATCATATTGGTGTTGGGTGGCAGACACACCTGGGATGATCTGTGTGCCCATGTTTAAAAGGTTTCCACTCATTTTTACTGATACAGTAAAGCCAAGCATCACCTGCAAAACAAAGAACTCAAATGAATGATGCCTGCGAGTTTGCAGTGACAAGAAAATGTTGCCATTTCACAGGTCACTCACTCAGTGTTTCTCTGTTGGTGGTAAAGCCACCGAATAGAAAGAGATGATCAGTTGACACTGGGGTCAAGGAGTGCCATGAACGACCCACGGGACCATGTTGAGGGACACACCTAACATGAGCACAAACTTTACATGACATTCATGGGTTAACCAGAACCTCTACTTAACTCTACTTTTCTGTAGAACATCCTACAGGAAAGAAATTGGAGACTTAGGTGAAAGTGATAAAACCTAAATGAAAATTATTCTTACATGGGCTGGAATGAACTGTGACACTGCAAAGTATTTTTATCTGCTGTTATTCTGTAAAGAAATTATTACATTATGAAGCCTAGGTTACTGCCTCCTTTCTGAAAGGTAATCAGAATATACTGTTAACAAATTATGTAATGACATAAATGCATTAAGTTATGACTCCAGAACAATGAAAGAATTTTGTTCCTATTTTTAATTATATCCTGCAGAAGAGCTCTCCAATTTCAACTTATTTCTTAACCAGTTTCTTACCCTTCTTACACAGTAATGTGAATAAAAACTGAGGAGGTTGTGATCACAAATCAAATTCTTATTGCAGTAAAGTAAACAGAAGAAAACCTTGTTTGACAGCAAACACAAACATTTCTACAGCATTTTTACTGGGTTACTCTAAACTATTCAGTTACTATTCTCATGACTTGAATCAACACTGTATGTGAGTAAATGTAAAACATTGACCATACAGTTCAATTCACAGCATGCACTTTACACATACAGTTTAGCATAAAATATAGCATGTTTTCTGAAAAATATGATGGACAGCAAACCGATGTTAAGACAGGATTCATCAGTAATGGTTGTAAAATGGGGCTTTGCAAATTATGTAGATAAATATCAATCAATCAATGACGGTTTAACTTCTGTAAACACAGTGATCTCACATCTCGCTCCACTCCCATGTGTCCAGGTTGATGCAGTACAAATCATTCAGTCGATGATTCTGCAACATATTGACATTTTTTAACACAAACTAACAATCGCACTAAAGGGTAGATGAATCTCAACTGATAGTTAGGGTTAAAGTGGGGTGGTTTAGTGTTTTGATTTACAGTAAAGTTAACTAAACAATTACCATATAACGTCCTCCAAAAACATAACCTCTGTTAGCCACAGTGGCACAGGCATGTGCGGCTCTGGGGGATGGGGTGCTTCCCTGTACGGATACAGACATTCAGTACCACAAGTAATGATAGATAGAACTATAAATTAATTCTTCAGTTGCTTTTACCTTTGTGATTGGTTGGCTCCAGGTCAATGTCTCAAGATCCAGAATGTGAATGTGATTGTTCCAGCCTCGCCCTGCATGGTTGCCCTAAAAAACACATCACAACATTTATCTGCCCCCACTTTCATTATAACCTCATGTGTCATAATAAACACTAACCCACCATGAATGAATTTTCATCAAGTTCAAACGTTCCCCTGTGACCGGGCTGAGCAATGTAGCCGTAACCACCAAAATACACCAGCCTGTGTGAACAGATGACAAAAACTAGAGAACATAAAAGTCAGTAGGCCCCATTCACTAATGGTGCACACATGTATTTGCCCATAAAAACTGTATGTGAATATTTTTGGGAAGATTCTCAACCCTAATTGTGGGAAAGAGGATTTTACAGAAAATATTTCTAAAATGGCAAAGAAAACAACAACTTAGAACCAACTGAAACTCCATATTTGTTATTTGTGAGTCACCTATTGTAAAGCTGATTTTGAACTTTTTGGGGCACAAAAGTACATAAATACAATGTGTTTGTAAATATTAGTGGATGAAGTCATACTTGTTGTGTTATCTAGAACAACTTTTGTGATATTTTGCTAGACCTCAGTTTAGTTTCTATTCCCTAAAGCTGCTTAATTACACATACTTGTTTTTGTAAACCCAACAGCCCAGTTTGTCTTTACACGTAGGTGCCAGCCCCTTTATATCACTCATCTTTTCCCAATGCAATGCACAGGCTCTCAGCGGCAGACGATAAACCTACAAGACACAAAGGAGCAAAAGCAATAATTCAGAATTGGAACTAGTATCTTTATTTTTAGTGAACAATCTTACCAAGTTAGTGTTCCCTCTGGCATGGTGACCACCAAACAGATAGAGAACACCATCCAGAGAGGTAGCACAGCTGCCAGACATGGAGCTGGGTACATCTCCCTCTGAACCCTTCATTCCCCTGCAGATCAATAATTATTCATTCAAATATTTAGCAGCATAATTCCTCTTCCCCCATAATTCCTCCATCCCCCGTGTGATGCAGAATATAATTTACCATTTTCCTGTCTCCATGTTATATATCCAGATTTCGTTTTTTGGCAGGTACAAGTCAATAAATCCAGCAGGTTCAGCATCAGCATTCTTATACAATGACAGTGAAATACAAAGTTTCTAAACAGTATAAACGTTACCCATTACAGACGTGACAGAATTCACTGCATGTTGGTGTTACACAAGTATGACTGACCTTATACCCCCCCCACACAAACATGAAGCTGCCATCAGTCACAGCAATGTGACCACTGCGTTCTGTGGGACTCTTTCTGGACACAAATACCCCCTCCTCCTCCTCCAGCCAGTTAAAGTCTCTGTCCTCCAGATGTCCTCCGTCCCATTCAAAAGCCCTCTCATCTTCCTCTTCCAGGTTTTGCTGATTCTCTTCGTCCTCCATGGTAGAAATTCGCTGAGATACGACAGAGAGCGATTTTTACATTTACTCATTTAGCAGACACTTAGACTGAAGGAACTTACAAATGAGGGAAAGTTTAGCCTACAAAACTATATTTACAAGTTTTTATAGCAACAAATGGAGCTTCGTATCCAAAGTCTGCAGACAGTAAGTGAAAGTACTTTATAGCGCGCAAAAAGGTTTTTTACAGTACAGATGAATAATCAGTTACAGTAATTAATAATCAGTTGTTTCAGTGATCAACTAAAATGACTAACGTTTACTTATCAGTCACGCGTGCTCATCTAATCCTGTTGTTTTGATTGAGCATCTGATGCCCCCGCACTGCTACAATCCAATACTCACAATGCTGATACTTCTCTCTGCTAAATAACCAGCCCTGGAAACAAGTCCTTCTGGATCAGCGAGCTCCGCTCATTTCAACGTGAACCATTTTAATTTATAAAAATACCTGCTGTTTCTGTTATGACGCCATATTGGTGAGGTCGATGTGACGGTCTACTGCGCAGGTCAGAAAAATGGAAGCGCGCTTCTTACGTTCGACCGTGAAACATAATTTAAGCGCGTTTGTACTCTCGAGCAGCGGAGTGCGAGAAGTTTACAATATCAGGTTCGTTCAGTTTGTACAACTATTATTTATTTACCATGAATTATGGTTAAACTTTAATGACTGTATAAATGCTAATATAAATGAATTACTTCGTAACGAGAGTGAGTTATTTTGTGTACACACATTCCTTGGACTAGATGCTCGTTTTAGATGTAGTGGGAAAAGTCCACACCGAAAGTGTTTACGTTTAAAATCCCAAAATAGCATTAATGCGACATTCTGGTAATGGCACTGTAACCTGAAGCACGACGTGTGTGTGCAGCATGAAGCTGAGCTGTGATGTGGAGGTTGTTAATCGGACGTTACCAACATTTGGGATGAAGAATAAAGGCAAATCCAGTCGAGCGCTTTTATCCATCGGAAAACACGTGGACAAAAGTTCCCACAGCAGCAGTCTGTATTTATTAATCTGTACTGCTAAAGACAGAAGCGGATCCAAATATAAGGCAAGACATTGCTCATGTGTTGTCACTCTGTATGCATGTAATGTTATTCTGATACTTATGTAAATGTATTTATATGGCCATTCATGAGTGCAGATATTCAGTAATGAACGCAATTTTAGCGCTGAAGGTTTCTGGACCTTGTTCAGATTGTATTGTGCTTGTTTTCTGTGCAGCTGAAGGAGAACATTGAGAAGTTTTTCACATGGTTTGTTGAAGAGGGTAAAGCTACAGTTCGGCTCAAGGAACCGGCTGTTGACATCTGTTTGAGTAAAGTAAGATTGAGCTCTCACATGGTGACACTTTTGAAATCTTGAATCTGTGCAGAGAAAATCTCTGGTGCTTTGTTTGAATATTTGATATAGAACTTGTTTGAATTACCAATGGCTTGTTTACTTGTGCTATGTAATTAATATATTTTAAAGTTTAAAGGTTGACCTCAATCAGCAGGTTGTCTGTGATTTTTTTTTTTTTTTTTTTTTTCAGTAATCTGGCCTGATTTACAGATGCCAGGGAAATATTCTGTGCAGTTTCTCTACTTTCTATGGAGACCTGATTTTGGAATATTGAGTCTATTAATTGAGATGTAATTATGATTATTATCTAATCCAGCTAATGCCTGATGTGTTGTGTGTGTGATTTTGTTGTGCAGGCCAATATCAATGACTTGAAAAACTTTCTTTCTGCTGCCCGACTGGCACACAGAGGAAGTGACACGGACACCCTCCCTTTGTCCACCCTCGCACCAGCCCGGGCCTGTGACATTGAGAAACTTAAGAAAAAGCTCACCATCTTGTCAAAGAAGGACTATCCACTCACGTCCAACTTTCCTTATTCTCTGGAGCAGCTGCAGGTGTCCTATTGCAAGCTCTCCAGAGTGGACATGCGCATGCTTTCGCTCAAAGCTCTCCGCAGGTTGGATCTCAGCAACAATCATATAAAGAAGTTGCCCTCCAACATTGGGGACTTAAGCTTCCTTGCTGAATTAATTCTTCACAACAACCACTTGGAGAGTTTCAGCGATGCTTTGTGTGTGTCAACTCTGCAGGCATCTCTTCAGCATCTGGACTTGAGCCAGAACCAGCTAAAGGTTCTGCCTGGTCGGTTCTGCCAGTTGCGTGAATTGGTCAACCTTAAACTGGATGATAACAAACTGGTGTTTCTCCCTTTTCACATTGGGCGGCTCACAAAGATGCGCTTTCTGTCTGCTGCTCATAACCAGCTCGCTGTACTTCCTGGAAGCTTCAGAAAGCTGAGTCTGGAAAAGTTGGATCTGTTTGGTAACCCTTTTACTCAAGCAAACGCTCTGGAACACACAATCCATCTCACGTTCCCACTGACGCTTCAAGAGTTGACATCTCGCGCTGTGGTTAACCTCAGGTAAGGGTTGAGGAGTGTTCTGCTCACAAGCAGCATTCATTCACAATGTTCTAAAGACAATGATGGTGTGAGGGATGCAAAGCTGCTTTTGATTGTGTTACTGTTAATTGAGACAAACATCAAAGACATGTTCTGTCGAACAAATGAAAAACCAACAAATGTCAAATGTTTACTTAAATAATAAGCAGTAGTAAAATCAGATCATTGTTAGATCCAGTTATGACTTTGCAAAAATGTAAGTTTTCTAGTCCTGACACTTGGTCTCTCTAGATCCCTCTCCATCAGGAAAATGACAGGAAAATGTCATTCCTCAAAAATAGTCAACTCTGTTAAAACTTATACACAAGGCAGATGAAAACATAAAAACAAGAACAGTGGAGATTTACTGCTTCACAACAGTAATAGATAAAATAGAAATAATGGTCAAAATAAATGTAAAATTAGTTTATCAAAATTGATCTCGAGTCATAATTTCAGCCACTTCTCAGGTAACACTGAGGTCCATTTAATGAAGTCTCAGCACTCTTTGCAATGCCTCAGAGCAGCTATGAGGGTAGATTGACCCTAGATCTTTAAAAATCGCGGACTCACAATAAAACTATTTCAGACCAGGTATTAAACCTGACATGAACTGTATCATAAATTCTTCTTTTTAAGTTCGAAATGCACTATGAAAAGTTTTTATAAAGATTGCTTTAGGTACTATGCATGTACAAAGTCCACCGCAACATTCTGTATAGAGCTCCTCTGAGCGTTGCAGTTTCCCCCATTTATGGTAATAGAAGTGCGCTAATTATCTTGTTACATCTATCTATCTTTGGTAATACACGTGCAGGGAATGCTGTTCATTTGACATACTGATGTTTTTTTGTGCTTTTCTTAATTGCAGACTCTCTTATAGACCTCACATCATTCCCTTCCACTTGTGTGAGGAGTTGGAGTTCGCTAAAGTATGTGACTGTGGACAAGTGTCTGTGAGCTCCTACATCCAGACAGCTGTCAGTATGAACCTGCACCTGGTGTCTCATACTGTGGTGTTAGTGGACAACATGGGTGGCACAGAAGCTCCAGTGCTGAGATATTTCTGCTCCCTCATGTGTTACTGTGAGTTTATGGACAGCTGTGTGCAGCGTGGCCTGAGATGATGATGGAAAGCATTTGTGTTTGTTTGTTGTGATGTGTAGAAAATGTAGTTTGATATCTGCTGATACAAAACATCTGAAGTGACTATAAATTACTGAGGTCCCTGATATGTGAGCAGCAGCTTGTTTTTCTTTGTTTTTTTTGCTTTTAAAATTGATATTTAAAGGATTGTGGTTATGCCTCCATCACAAATCTTGTAAAACAATAAAATGTATTAAAACTAAATGCAGTAGCTTAAACATTACATTTTCTTGTCTCTTAAACTTTAAAACAAAATGTATGTTTTAATGTATCCATAAACTAACACTGTAGATGCAAATTATGCACAATGTTTATTACTGGTTAGGGTTAGACATCATTCTCTTAAATTATAATAAATAATGAATATTACTTCAGTTAATAGAGTGATCTTTCAGTGGTCATCGGTGTCATTGCTAAGCTTGCTAAAAATCTTTTTTTTACATACAGAGGTTTGTTCTGGTTTAGATGCTTCATTCTTTTGTCTTCAGATTAAATATCCAGGCGTCACCTGAACAAAATTAAATGTTTACATTATTTGAACTAAAACATGGCTTAATTCAAATTGTTTCTGTATTAGACATACTCGGGTCTGCAGTCCACACTGATCCCACCAAACAGAAAGAGTGAAGTATTAATGTTAACGTATGACATGATTGGCCCAGAAACACTGCTGTAATTGGTACACAATTCAAAAGACGGACAACAGCTTGACATCAAATACAGACTAGTGCAGTTTAACAAAAGCAATTTAATAGCAACCGTGGCACCAGCATGAGCAGATGGGTCAGGGGGCAGGAGAACAACCCTATTAGCAACAAAATAGTTTTCCTAATTACACATTTGACAGGAATAAATGCAATATTTTGAAATAATGTACTTATTATCAAGGCATTATTCAAGAATATCAACCCTTAACCCTTCTTTATAAACTAAAAAGGACAGTTTATCTTGGGGTGATGGTAGAGACCCTGACTGTCAACTTACTCCACTTATAATTAATTAGGTTTGTGGTTGATGTAAGTTAAATATAATATGCCATTACCACATTGGTCTGTATGTCTCTTACGTCATATCATAATTTTGACACATTTGTATAAAACACGACAATGTACAAATCAAAAATCCATAAAGAAAACTGTATAGAATATAGAGTTATTAAAGGAAATGTCGCTACGTCAGCAGCGCAGGACTTTTGTTTTGAAAGGTTATTTACGTGTTAGCGGAAGTCGTGCTCTGCTTTGGCGGGAGCGGCAGAAGATGGAGGAACGCAGACTTAAGCAGAAAGTGAGCGCGGGATTTAAAATGCGCGGATTCATTTTGCGACCGTATGTTCACATTTGCTTCTTCTTCACTGAGAGCCAGTAGTGTGTGGGGAACAGCAGTAGTTTTTCTCATGAATGATAGAAAGTTAAAATCAGTTTAAAGGTCTGCGTGTCGTAATAAGATGCTTTGTTTTGTCAGGGAGGCCAGTCGGTATCTGCTCCAGGTTTTGCAGTCTGTCAGTGAAACAGATCTGGAGGAAGTTCTTGAGCGAATCTTAGATGCTGTTGAAAAGCAACCGCGTACGTCTGTTTTACTGAGAGGCTGCTTGACTGTACCTCTTTGTTTCTCTTACTGTCTGTACTGACTGTCTTTCTGCATGTTTCCGTTTTTCTGTTCTGTCTGTCTGTCTCTGGCCAGTGTCCTCCAGCATGATCGAGCTGTCTGTGGCCGAGGCCGCTGTGCAGGACTGCAGTCAGTCGTGTGATGAGACTATGTAAGTTTCTCAGCAAAATGTGAAGTTTCTCAATGTTGATTCTGTCAGTGAACTTCATCTTTTCTTGATCACAGCGACAATGTTTTCAACATAATTGGAGCCTTTGATGTGCCTCGATTCATCTATAGCACTGAGAGAAAAAAATTTGTACCGTAAGTGATAATTTCTCATCAAGTGAAATCACCTTTATTTATATAGTGCTTTATACAGTGGAGATTGCTTTAATGTAGCTTCACAGCATTAAACATGAAAACGAGAAATAATGTGCATTTCAAAGCAGAGTAGTATGTATGATACAGAAAATCTGTTCTGGTCGAGCGTCATTAATTAAAGGTTGGTGAACACATACTACATTAAATAAACAATTACTAACATACACATGCACCTGTATGATATGGCCTAATTAACACCCTGGTCAAATTTAAGGAATGTTTTACTTACAATAAACCAGGGGCACATGATTAATATTGCATTTTAAGATGAGACAATTAATTTGACAGTCTGTAGGTTTTTTATCAGAGTTTGGTTTATTTTTGTTTTCAACAACATTTTATGTTATAGAGAATATGACCTCTGCCAATTTTACAGTATTAGCATGACAACCCATCCGCTTCCCAAACTCTGCGGTCAATCCAGGGATAAAGCCGCACTTTTCCGAGAGCGATACACAATCTTACAACAGGCAAGAGTCTTCAGCATGTTTGCTTTATAATGTTCTTTTTTTTTATTTTAATTACCTGTGTGCACATACTGTGGTTTACTTACTTGTGTCACACTTTTATTTACTTGATGTGTGATTTGCTTTTTTACAATGGCATTGTAGTTTATAGCACTTTTTCTATTTCAGCGTCATTATGTAGTCAGTAGTTTTGCATTACTGTATGTTTCTGTTTGTCTTTACCATGTTCTGTATGATAGCGGACACACAGACATGAGCTTTTCACCCCTCCGGTGATTGGTTCAGCTCCAGATGAAGGAAAAAACAAATTCCAGGTAAAACTGAACATGCCTTGCTGTTAATGACAGATAGATGAGATTTATTATAGATTTATGTTCTATAAGTGACTGTATTAACAGTATATATTGGACTTGCAGCTGAAGACAGTAGAAGCTCTTTTGGGCAGCACTGCTAAACTCGGGGAGGTGATTGTTCTCGGCATGATCACACAGCTTAAAGAGGTATTCAGACACATCTTCTGGTCATAGCCCTTTCAGGACTGAAATGGTGGATGCTATCAAGTTTTCATACTAATTGCATTCGATTAGACTCTTTGTGTTTTAGGGCACAATCTCAATAAATATTTGATAATAAAATGGGTTGTTGTGGTTCTGGATGCTTATTAGTCAATAAAGTGCTTCAGTCATGCTAAAAGGCATAATATTGTTATATTAGGAAAGGGCTATTGTATGAATTACCCGTTCACCAGCTACATACTGCACTGTGATTAATCTTGTACTGTGTACATGTCAGGACATAGCATAGTGGAATGATGGTCAGAGAATTTATTTAAAAAGGACATTTGTGTCCTCTAAATTTTGTACCTGATTGCTTTCACTGTCTGTTTCTGTTGAAATTGGTCGGGTAACTTTCATATACTTTCAGGGAAAGTTCTACCTTGAGGATCTCAGTGGCACAGTGCAGCTGAATATATCAAAGGCAATATCCTTCCCATGTTTATGAAACATTTATGGCAGTTTTTACTTGTGCAATATGTGTTCTTTAACGTTCATTATACCAGTTTCACAGTGGTCTATACACAGAGTCTTGTTTTGTCCTAGCAGAGGGTGAGTCTCAACAACAGCTGTTTGAAAGTCCTTTTTCTGCATGGTGGAAGAGTTTTGTTACATGTGTTCTGCGTTCTTAGGATGGTACGAGGACTCTGTGTTTCACGTCAATGCTTTTGGCTTTCCTCCCACAGAAACTTCTTCTTTCACCAGGTGCGCATTAGATTAATTTACCATATTAATGATCATACAACCAACATCATTAACAGTAGGGTTTTGCTTTTGTACAGGGCATATTATGGCAATATAAACTTCTTTGGTGGTCCATCAACCACCGCGGTCAAGACATCAGCCAAACTTAAGCAGCTAGAGGAGGAAAATGAAGACGCCATGTTTGTTATTGTGTCAGATGTGTGGTTGGACAGTGTGGAGGTTCTGGAAAAGATTCATACCATGTTCTCAGGTAATGTTTTTGATTCTAGATTTCAGTGAGCTTTACCCCACTGCTGACAATAAACCCATAATAAAATAAAGGGTTGGGGTTAGATTGTCTAACCCTACAATGTTTTCTAAACTTGTGTCAGTCACTTTTGAAGAATGGAATGAGAGAGAGTGCGGGCGGTGCTCTTCCTAAGTGCAGAATGGGACAATTACTACAGAGCACTGATAATTCGGGTTTCAGGCCCATAAACAATTTGTAATGCAGGAAGAACCTAGAGATCTCTAAAAGTCTATAACATGATATTGTAATTCTCTCTAAATAACTTTGATGTTACAGGTTACTCTGCCATGCCACCCACATGCTTCATATTTTGTGGGAATTTCTCTTCTGCACCCTATGGCAAAAAACAGATAAAAGCACTCAAAGGTTTGTCATGTTTTTAAATATTTGTGCTCACACAGTCATTTTCTGTGGTGCCACAACTTAACTTGATAATGTTGTTTTCAGAGTCTTTTAAAGCACTTGCTGAGCTTATTTCTGAGTATCCCAGCATTCACAACAGGTTAGATCTTTTATTCAGCCAAAAACCTGAACTTTTGAACAGGAAAATGTTTGTAAAATCAAAACTCATTTCATTGTTGGCTTTCCTAATTCTAAACTCAGTGGGGTGTTTGAAATGTGTAAATATTTTTTGGATGTGTTCCTACAGCAGTCGGTTTGTGTTTGTACCTGGTCCTCAAGACCCTGGACCTGGCGCTGTCTTACCCAGGTATTTTACTTTCCACTAATGACATTGAAAACAACTGTATGTCAGTCATTATCAGACACAGAACCCCCTTACTCCAGTAAATAAAGTTGTATTTCTTTGTGACAACAGGCCACCTTTGGCTGAGCACATTACAGAGGAATTTAGGCAGCGTGTTCCATTCTCTGTATTCACTACCAACCCCTGCAGGTATGTGGAAGGGTAGTTTTCATCAATTCCTGTGTGTGTGAAGAGGGTCATGCATGGTTTGATATGAATGTCCTTCATCTTTATACTTTAGGATACAGTACTGCAGTCAAGAGATTGTAGTGATTCGAGAAGATCTTGTCAACAAAATGTGCCGAAACTGTGTACGAGTGCCCAGCAGTAACCTGGACATTCCAACCCATGTGAGTGTGACGTCTGATGGGATTATGAGAAAGTCCCTTACCTTTACTGTGCAGAGAACAGTCTTACACTTGCTTTATCATCATTTATTATTTATTGAACGAAACAGTCCTGTTGCTTTTATTGTGAAAAGTTATTTGCAATTTGTAGGGTTTTTTTCACACAAGGTGTAGCTTATAGTCATACATTTGTTTCTATTAAAATAACATACAAACATTTAAAATGATTGTTTGTTGTTGTCCTAAATATTTTCCTGTTAACACTGCTTCCATATGACCTCTGATAGACAACATGGATTTATTTGTTTTTGCTATTTAGTGAAATAAGGCAGATATTTGCCAATTACTGTGTTGTTGTTGACAGAGCGTTAAGTTAACTTGCTTTTGTTCAACAGTTTGTGAAAACCATCTTGTCACAAGGCCACCTGACTCCACTTCCTCTTTATGTCTGTCCTGTGTACTGGGCTTATGACCACACTTTAAGAGTGTATCCTTTGCCTGATGTCATCATCTGCGCTGACAAATATGACCCTTTCAACATCAGCAACACAGACTGCCTGTGCATCAATCCGGTACTTGTATATCTGTGAATATGTACATGAAATATAAGCATATACATGACCGATCATTCAGTATGTTACACAAGATGTTTGTATGTTACACTATTGCTGTTTAACTCCTGCAGGGCTCTTTTCCAAGAAGTGGCTTTAGCTTCAAGGTGTATTACCCGTCCAACAGAACTGTTGAGGACAGGTATGAGTCATTTAATACTGACAAGTCCTCTGATTAGCATTATGTATGTACACATTTAAAGGCACTGTGCTAAACCCTCACTGATGTTTCATATTTCTCCTTTGCAGCAAATTGCAGGGGCTTTAAAGCTGATGAGAAGGTGGAACATAACATTGATGCTGTGGTTTGTTTGTTGTATTTGCATGAAGCAGATCTTTAAAATGTTAATTTATTTAACATAATGTTCTTATAGTATCTTTAAACATATTAGTGGGGTGTCAGTGTGTTTTTAAGAAAAATAAATATGTAAATATTGGTTGTGGCTTTTCTTACAGGCTATTAAAGCAAACATTTACACCCATTATAATTTCCTCCCGGGTGCCTGCAGTATTACAAGCTGTAAATATAATTGGGCTTCTAATAAAGTGGCATTTCCATTTACTACATTTATTTATTTGGCAGACGCTTTTAAGCGACTTACAATGAATTCA